>VSMD01025423.1:0-82256 GCA_008750895.1 Mirza zaza | reverse complement strand
CTGGGCTCAAGCGATCCTTCTGTCTCAGCCTCCCGAGTAGCTGGGACTACAGGCATGCGCCACCACGCCCGGCTCATTTTTTCTATATATTTTTAGTTATCCAGCTAATAGTTATCCAGCTAATTTCTTTCTATTTTTTTAGTAGAGACGGGGTTTCGCTCTTGCTCAGGCTGGTCTCAAACTTCTGAGTGCTAATGATCTGCCCGCCTTGGCCTCCCAGAGTGCTGGGATTACAGGCGTGCACCACCACGCTGGCCAATGCCTTAAATTTTCTTTCTCCCTCATGCAAAGTCTAGTAGATGTTCCTGGCTAGGCAGGTGTTCTGGGCAGTTCTTCTCCAGTTGGTCATTCAGGGAAGCAGGCACTTTTCATTTTATGCAACTGCCATCTGAAATAGGTGGGTTCCAGGGTTTCCATGGAAGGGGAAGAGAGCATGAGGAAGACACAACAGACATTTACTTTCCTTGATCTAGATGAGAAACACATTAATTCTGTGCACATCAGCTAGAGCCAGATTTCTAGTCCCTTAGATTCTAAGTGGGGCTGAAAAACATGTAGTCCTTAGCTTGGTAGCTGCTTCCCTGTCGCAACTCTATGCTGCGAACACAGAACTGGAATGTCTGGTGGCCAGGAGCCAGCAAACCCTGCTACACGCGGCAACTGCAATAAAAGTTTCTTTAAATTAAGTTCAATTGGAAAGGCAGTGGTTAGAAGTCAGAATGTCTGGCTAGAGTCCTAGCTCTGCTGCTTACTTGATGTGGGCCCTGGATATACTGGTTAATTCTACCCCCATTGGTTTCCTTATCTGTAAAGTGGGAATATTATTCGAAAGGCTGAACAGAATAACTGTAAAGCACTTGGAACAATATCCGGCCCATGGTTTGCACTCTATAATTCTTAGCTATTCTTCTTCTCATGGAGTCTGCCACAATCACGACTCCTGTGAAGTAGGCTCAGAAAGGCTTGAGAACCACTAGCCCTGGCTTGCAGCTTGAACCAGGCTAAGCAGATGAATCAGATGGAATGAATGGACCAATACTCTCTCTTGCAAAGCCGAGTGTATAACACACACCGAGTAAGTCAGCAGTTTATCGTGGGGGTAGAATTCAAAAAATGAAAAGAATAAAGCCAACCAATGCCCAGAGAAAAGGCAATGATCAGAGGCCATGAGACAATAAAAGCCAAGAGTAGTCAGAAACCATGAATGGCACAAGCTAAGGAAGACAATGGAGAGAAGTCAGTGCACTGCTCAGTAGCAGGGACGCCGCTGCAGAGAGCAGCTGAGTCACCAGAATGGGGCAGGATGGTGGGAGGGACCACACAGCCAGTGTGAGGACACAATGGCAGGAGCTGGCAGCATCCCATGTGATCTTCCTGATTCATTCCTGCGGGGAAGACATCCTGCAAGTCAGACATTTGTCTTCTTTACTTTAAAGCCCCATCACTTATGACTCCCTGGCATGTCATTTTGGCACGGGACCTGAAAGAGCCTGTCACTGCAGCCACTGTGATTCATCTGAAACTCAGAAGTGAGTCTCGTTCTTTTTTCTGATAATGCAAGTACGGGAGATGGAAATCACGGTTCTCAGCTACAGATGTACAAAAAACCGTTCTACATCAAGATACTTCCCGATTCTGAGCACCCCTCTCCCCCGATTCTACCACACATATGGAAATTCAACTTCATTCATTCTTTTTTTGAGACAGAGTCTCACTTTGTTGCCCAGGCTAGAGTGCCGAGGCGTCAGCTTAGCTCACAGCAGCCTCCAACTCCTGGGCTCAAGCGATCCTCTTGCCTCAGCCTCTGAGTAGCTGGGACTACAGGCATGTGCCACCATGCCTGGCTAATTTTTTCTGTATATTTTTAGCTGTCCAATTAACTTATTTCTATTTATAGTAGAGACAGGATCTCGCTCTTGCTCAGGCTGGTCTGGAACTCCTGCCCTTGAGTGATCCTCCCGCCTCGGCCTCCCAGAGTGCTAGGATTACAGGCACGAGCCACCGCACCCGGCCAACTTCATTCATTCTTTAACCTTGATCCCAATCTTTCCAGGGATGTTCATGGCTCTGGGATCTGGAATACATAATGCCAGGGCATCGGGGAGGTGACAGAAAGGTCACTGGTCCTGTCTTCGTAGCCCTGGCCGTGCTCTGTCTGCATTGTCCCTTCGGTCCCGCAGCACTTCCCATCAGCTTTGCAGCGCGGATGTTTTTCCCCAAGGCTGAGGGCACTGTGCTCGGGTCCCAGGCACCCTGCTGCCATTTCTTTCTGGGATCTTCATTGCTCCCTCCCTAGCAATACCAGTAGAAAGCATGATCTGGGTTCCCAGTCCCAAACCCAAGTTCCTCTGGCCCCTATTGAGCCTGCAGAATCTTTGTTTCTAAACTGTGCCAAGTTCTTTCACTTCGACTTTCTGCAAGTTATTTTATCTCTACCTGCAATTTCTCTCCTCTACTGAGGCTTAGACGTTTAAAGTGAAAGCCAGACAGTTTTCCAGGCAACTTCAATGGCCATCCTTACAGAAGAAAGCACAGACCCTACTACTTACTTATATGAGAAGAAGAGAAAGGGAAAAATAAAGGAATATATAACATTTAAATATTTTAAAATATGTTTCATTCTCATTTTTTTTCTTTTTGCCTTGGACACTTGGAAGCTCAGATTCAAATTTCATGCTCAGTACCCACAGAGTAAGAATATTTACTAGTTTATGTTTCTTAAATTTTGATTTCTGATTCGGTCTCATTTTACTAACTTTATTACTAATGCCTTGTAAGCAAATTTGTTTTCCTGCTCATTCAAACTGATACTGATTTTTTAAAAACTGCCACAGTTCATTGCAGCAGTGTGGGGGTGCATAGACAGGAAGGTAGGTGACAGGGATAGAGACCTGTGGATTGGACGTTCCTCCGTGATGTCCTACACATCGAGTAACTGCGTCAGCCTGCAGTGACTCCACTGTGCGCCACCACAATGCAGACTCAACTATTCTGTGTCTGACTGTCTTGCTCTGGATGCCACCAGTTAGCTGACCCTCTTTTTTAGCTCAGCATCATGGCATCTATTTTAGTTCCTTTCTTCTTGTCTTTCTGTGCTTGTAGGCTTCTACCAATTACCTTTCCTCAATCTCTGTCTTTCAAGTTTTGTCTTCACTACTAATTGAACACCTTCCAAAGAAAGAGAATATTCATCTAATTCAGTCTAATTAGCTACAGTTAACCCCATGGGACAGAGATGTCATGATAGGTCAACTCATAGGTTATTGACTGAATGATGAGTTGGCTTTGCTTGGATCAGATAACTGCCCTTGTTTATGCTAATCATGGCTAAGGTGACAGGGTCATTTCACACAAGAAGAGAACTGTAGGAGGAAGTAATGCTCTAGAACAGGACTATAGGGAAGAACCTCCTAGAAGGGGCTGTGAGCAGACTGCTATCTTAAGGCTTAGCTTGCTCAGTATGGCTGTTGAAAATATGATAAATAGGCCAATTATTGCTCTTGGAATAATATAAATATATCCTTTCCCTTTGGGGATAAAATCCTACCCCAATTCACACAGATGTGATTTGGCCCTATGACTTCCATAAGACAACGACCAAAGTCTAAACCGGTACATTTTCCAAAGTCTGGGTTTTTTCGTCTTAAATAAGAACTTACACAACACTGTAAACTGTGACCACCAAATGAGACTACACTTTCTAGTTGTATCTAAATTATTACGATGCAAATTCCCAAGTTGCCCCCTAAATACAGTTTCTAGTGATGACTTCTGACCCCTGTATTATTTTATGTACCCATTTGCCCAGCTTCCGCCAGATTGTGGATGCAGATAAGGTCACGCTGAGCTCAATAACCGCACAGTCCTGGGCTGACGGCATCACCTGCATAATGCAGAACTTCATCCACTTCGGAAATCTCGGTTTCTGGAGGCGTTTTAGGCATGGTCAGTGAGCGTCTTACAGGTTCACAAAAGCACTCTGAGTCAGCAACCACCCACTGGGCAGCAGGGTCGCCTGCTGGAGGCAGTTCTTCTGCCAGCCAGCAGGGGTTTCCCTGAGGCCCTGGTCCTGCCCTGTTGGCATGGTAACTTATGCGGGGTCTGGGAAGGCCTCTCCATCCAGTTGTTAAGCACTGCAGGCTCCCTGCAGACGTCGCAAGGAGCAAGGACCAATGTCAGCTTCTGTCTCTGCTCTGCCAGGCGTGGCAGTTCCTACTGGTCTCAGCCGCCGCTCTGCCCGCCAGTTTCTCTTCAACTCCATCTGTCACCAGGCGCCATGACAAAGGCCCTGAAGGAGAGATGCTTCCCTTCCTCTTGAACTCAATTCTGAAAGGAGCAATCCAATCCCACGGTGTCCGTGGTTCACAGCTTTCAGTCGAACAGCACTTTCTGTTATTGTTGCTTTTGTTTTATTTCAGCATGTTATGGGGGTACAAATGTTTAGATTACGTATGTTGCCCTTGCCCCCTCTTCTCAGCCAAGTCAGAGCTTCCAGCGTGTCCATCCCCCAGACAGTGCACATCACACTCATTACGTATGCGTATGCCCATCCCTCCCATCTGCCCGAAGCCCCATAAATGTTATGCCTACATGTTCACTTAGGTGTTGATCAGTGAAACCAGTTTACTCGTGAGTACATGTGGAACTTGTTTTTCCATTCTTGGGACAGACACTTCACTTAGTAGAATGGGCTCCAGCTCTATCCAGGAATATACAAGAGATGCTAGATCACCGTTGTTTCTTATAGCTGAGTAGAACTTCATGGCATACATACACCACATTTTATTAATCCACTCATGTATTGATGGGCACTCGGGTTGTTTCCACATCTTTACGATTGTGACTTGTGCTGCTATAAACATTCAAGTGCACATGTGTTTTTTATAGAATGTCTTTTGTTCTTTTGGGTAGATGCCCAGTAATGGGATTGCTGGATCAAACACTTTCGATTTTTACTTATAGCCCACACTCTCCGTAGGTCCCAGATGCCCACTCAGGGGACTCGTAAATGAGAAAGAGCTGAATGACAGCCAACAGGCTGACCGCGGAGCGCCATTCTCCTCTTAGGAAGGCTCTCTTACAAACTAAGTTCACTGTTTCCGACTTGGTCTTCTGTAAAGTGATTTCTCCCAAGAGGGAACTTTGTCCTCATACAAACGGCTCCTACTGGGCCCACACTCCCAGTCTGCCAGACGTCCCTGCTTGTGTGTGGAATTCAGCTAACTTCAAATTCGGATCCTCTGCTCAGCTTAGCTACTGTTTTATATGTTGTTCTTTCCCATTTCTACCTGGTAGATTTGAAGGAGAGCTTCAAGTAAAGCTGCACGAATACGCTCTTTACATCACTAAAGGATAAGCAAAGTGCCCCTACAGGCATTAGCAAGTAATAACATAGTGACAAAAAATACTGTAGTGATGAGCAAAACAAAACCCCCTTCTACTGTATCAAAGCCAACTGCTTAGTCTAATATATGTAATTAATTGCAGACTTGCCAGTTTTCAGAAACTGTGCGGAAATTATTTCACAAATAATAAGTCACTGAAATCTAAAAGAATAATTAAGAAAGCTGTCAGTATTTCACAGGAACAAAGAAAATAAAGAATGAATCTATTATGATCACCTGTGGAAAGTGACTAAATTAGATTTGCTTATAGCAAATTACCCAAATTAAATGGGAAAAATGAAGTTTTAAACATGTTTTGTTGAGAAATATCAAAGGTGTTTATTGGGAAGTCAAGAACAATTTGTTACGAAATTGGTGAAAGTTAACTGAAAATCTGATTATAACTGATTAAACCGTTTTATTTTGTACTGAATTTATATATTTCTTCAGTTTCTGGAATATTTGTTATTTGCTTTTTAATGTTTAAGCCATTCCCAGAAGAATATTTTTCTCATAGAATATATTCCAAATAATATGATAAGAGAAGAAGCAAATGAATGATTGACATGTATAAAAGAAAGAATGTCTCCCTTAAATATTAACATTTAGGCTGGTGTTCTAGAAGCAGCATGAGGGAGTGGCAAGGAGCACAGCCCGGAAGTTACCAACTTGGTTCATACTCTGACTCTATGTGTTATCAGTGTGAACCTGAACATTCCCCTTAACATCTCTCTGCCTCAGTTTCCCCCTCTGAAAATGGGGATAATAACAGTGCCTTATCTCATAGGATTGTGGTGGGGATTAGGTGAGATCCACAAGCAGCCATTTACAACTATAAATCATTTTCGATTCCTTAGTGGGGCAACAAGGACGCATGCTTATGTACTGTCACCTGGAAGAGAAGTGGGGCAATTTGAGAGAGAGAAGAAAAACCTGTCTTCCATAGTATACTCTTACTTGGTGCTAAATCAAATGAAACAAACCCCGTACATGCTGTTATTAACTGCCTTTGAAAATTTGGCCCATTTTATTCCAGGCACAAACAAATGCCAGCAAGTAGTTCTTATGTATCTTAGGGGGAAAAAAACTTATTTTTCTTTTCCTTTGATTTTTCAAAAATTTATTGTTGATCTTTCAAAATGGACCAAGGCTTTTTTTAAAGGATTATAGTAAACATTTCATTCTTTATATAAGTTTATATAATGCCTTATTTGGATGTTAATATTTGTTTTCTAAAAATATTGTGAACCACTAAACTTATGAATTATCACTAGATTATCAGGCATGCATTAATTTTTATTAGAATAAAATGAAATTTCTTAAAAAAATAAAATTTTGACTGACATGTAGTAAGGCATAATTGATTATTATTATGATGCCTTTAACTTCTATATGAATACTTTTCATTTTAAGTAAAAAAAAGTTAAAGGATTTTGAATTTTCAACATTATCTATAATTAATTTGTTTTACATAAGCTAAAGATTAAAGTTTAAGAAATTTCCAAGATAGAAAATGTTATGCCTGCCGAAGAGAAAAATGTGCCCAGGAGATGGGAATGTGAAGGAAGAGGATTCTGACATTTGGGGACACCCCCATGGCAGAAGGCAGTTCTAACGGGCAAGGCCAAAAGCAGAGGTGAGACTTACCAAACTACAAAGGGGCTAAAGACAACCAAAAACAAATATTACCGGTGGACAGATCACAGGTCTGGTCATCCCATGAACATGATCTTAATAAAAGATTTCAACTCAGTCTTCGGGAGACTCTTTTTCTTAGGGGATGATTTATTCCATCGCATAAGTGGACAGTGTAAACAGACACCCTGGTGGCCCGTGTCGTGTCCCTGGGCCTCTCCCTGGTCTCTACTGAAGGTCTGGGGCACAGCCACCTGCAAGACAGGCCGTGGAGTCAGAGTCTCAGCTGCAGCTCGCCTCTGCTGCTTTTCTGCTCCTGCTCTGCGTCTCGCCGGTGGGTGCAGGCGCTGCTCTGGCCTTGAGCGCTCAGCCGCCACCACTCTGCAGGGCGTCCCCAGCTGGCTGCTCCCAGTCGCCATGTGCCGCCATGCCTGTGTCGTTGTGTCCCTTGTGGAAAAGTTCACAAGAAAATAAAACCTTTCTGGCCGGGTGCGGCGGCTCACGCCTGTGATCCCAGCACTTTGGGAGGCCGAAGCAGGAGGAATCACTTGAAGCCAGGAGTTTGAGACCAGCCTGGGAAACATAGTGAGACCTGTCACTGCAAAAAAATTAAAATCTCCTCTCTAATTACTCAACTTAATATGTCATTTGTTTCTTGCTGTTATCCTAATACTATATCTGTGATTACAAGAATAACTTAACATGCCTCTATATTTTCAAAGTTGCAAAGTCACAATGTATCTTATGAATAATGTATAGGTTCCACGCTGACCCAAAAGCTATTATTTAATCAATGATATGTCTTATATCTTATTGAGGAACTATAGTGTGTAGTGAAAGTTACTTGACTTTTTGTTTGTTTTTTTTTGGTTTTGAGACAGGGTCTCACTCTGTCACCCAGGCTACAGTGCAGTGGCACAATCATAGCTCACAGCAACCTCAAACTCCTGGGCTCAAGAGATCCTCTCCCACCTCAGCCTTCCAAGTAGCTGGGACTACAGGTGCATGCCAGACACCATGCCCGGTTAATTTTTTCTTATTTTTTGTAGAGATTGGGTCTCAGTATGTTGCCCAGGCTGGTCTCAAATTCCTGACCTCAGGCAATCCTCCTGCCCCAGCTTCCCAGAGCGCTGGGATTACAGATGTGAGCCACTGTGCCTGGCCATAAGACACTCTATTAAAGGAAAAAACCCACCTTAGACTCTTGTGGAAAAAAGGACAATTGAATTTTATTCTATAGGCAGCAGGGAGCAGTTGTTGGGCTTCTGGACTACAGTGACATAATAATAAACTTTCAACAGTGCGAAGGGTGGACTGAATATAGACGTCTGAATGCAGGAAGGCCAATTAGGCTGCTGTTGCAATAATTTAGGTGAAAAGCAATGAAACCCAAAGTAGGGCAATTATAGTGGAAATAAAGAGGACGACACAGATATAACGGCCTGATGAGACTGTTATAGCTGTAAGAAAAAGCAGCTAAACCATGATAGAGCAAGTATTGGGTTTACAACTCACAGTGAATCTGAAAGGAGAGGTACAGGCCCACTCCTCCCTCTCCTGGGTGCTGGGAACCACAGCCCCATCTGTGTGGAGACCTGGGCGGGGGTCTCAGCCTCATACCAAGAACTGTGAAGGCCATGAGGTGCAAAGGTTAAAGCTGGGTGGTGGGTAAATGAGGTCTATTGTTATTCTTACAGCTTTTGTTTACTATTTGGAACTTTCCATACTAAAAAATTAAAATAGTCTTTTTAACTTTGAGAAATGTCTTCCAAATACAGAAGAATTTGGACTAAACTGAAGAAAAAATAGAGAGGCAAAAACATCAGAGGTTGGCCGGGCATGGTGGCTCACGCCTGTTATCCTAGCAATCTGGGAGGGTGAGGCGGGAGGAACACTTGAGCTCAGGAGTTCGAGACCAACCTGAGCAAGAGCAAGACCCCATCTTTACTAAAAATAGAAAAACTAGCCAGGCTTTGTGGTGGCTGAGGCAGAAGGATCAATTGAGCCCAGGAGTTTGAGGCTGCTGTGAGCAAGGCTGACTCCATGGCACTCTAGCCGGGGCAACAGAGTGAGACTCTGTCTCAAAAAAATTTAAAAAATTCCTAGCTCTCTAGGATGCCAAGGCAGTTGGATTGCTCAGGGTCAGGAGTTTGAAACCAAGAGCGAGACCCCGTCTCTACTAAAAAAAGAAACAAATTAGTTGGCCAACTAAAAATATATAGAGAAAATTAGCCAAGCATAGTGGTGCATGCCTGTAGTCCCAGCTTCTCAGGAGACTGAGGCAGTAGGATTGCTTGAGCCCAGGAGTTGGAGGTTGCTGTGAGCGAGGCTCCCCACAGCACTCTAGCCCGGGCAACAGAGTGAGACTCTGTGTCAAAAAAGAAAAGAAAAGAAAAACAAAATCTTCAAACAGCCTTGAATTTTAGTAACAAATTTATCTTTTGTTTTCTGATCTAATTTGCTTGATTATTCAACGTGGATGGGGAATAATTTTTTTTTAATTTGAAGTTTTTTGGCTTTTCCTGTCCTGTGCATGGCAGACAAGGCACTTTTTATGCAGGATAGAGACATATTATTGCTCTGAGCTCAAGATTTTGACTTGTTTGATCTGAAAGCATAGCTTTTACAAACAATTTATTAGTTCTTTTCTTTTTAGATTATCAATTCCTCAATTAACTGTTCCATTGCCCTAAGCAATTGTTATCCAGGTGAACGTAAATTTACATTTCCAAAAGATTACTTTTAGGTATTTAGGTTGTTGGTTGCCATGAAACTGCTGTAACTTGTAAAGCCACTAATTTGAAAGCCTTTTAAGACTTTTCTTTTTCCCACTATCTGGGCTGGAATTCCAGAAGCAGTGAGTGTATCTTAATGCCAGCAGGAAAGCCCCCAGATTCAAAGTAGGCAGAAAAAAGACAACTTAGAAGGCTCTACATGTTAACCCTTTAGTTATAGTTTTCTAACAAGCTTGGGGAGTTCGAATGTTCACCATGATGCCAACTGATTTAAATATATACAGGAAGAGAAGTCATGTAGCCAACTGAAGTTCTAGAGGGTTTGGAATGCCTTAGAATTTTGAGGATCTCATTCATTATCTTCTTAATCTCTAGAGAGAGCAAAAGAAAATCCTACAAGCCCTGTCAAGAAACTTTAAGGGTCTCAGCAAAGTGTCTCACTTTGACAAGTGTGCCTGGCACAAGATTCTTTCTATACTTGGCCAGTAGCCTGTGCTCTAATTGTTCGACCTGTGACCAAGGTTTCCCCAGCTGCACAGAAATTGTCATGGGACTGGCAGGCACCCTAGTGGTAATCCTGCCTGTCCATGACCAATTTATCTTAACACAGGAGACTTTTTCTTCAGATACACTCATATGAAAGTCCCTCATAGATGTTGGCTACTGCTTTACTGGCTTTTAACTGGGCCATCCTATGCCCACCACTGAATGTTTATTTTTGCTCTCAGAAGACGTTCAGAAACAAGCAGGGAAAAAAATAAAAGAGCCAATTATGTACAGATGTGTGTAGCTAAACTAAAAGGAAACCAAAATAAGAGTGCTCACAAAAATTTTAACCTAAGCATCAGATCCAGCAAAATATTAAACTAGGCATGCAGGAAAAAAAAAAAAAAGTGAATTCACCAGAAAAGACATGCCGTTTTCACAGACAGAATGTAAATTTTGTAGAAACCCCAAGAGTATACTCACCGGAAAGATGAAGTATCTTTGTACCAGAAAGAACTTGCCAGAAAATACAAAATAAATAAATAGATAAATAAATAAAGTCTTATATAGTTTCAAAAAAGATGCAAGGTCCTTTATTAATGTGGTCATTATCCAAAACAAATCCCAAAGAAAGTCAAAAGAATGCCCCGAAAGGAGGGAGTCCAGGAATCTGAAAGGATGTTTGCCAGGGAAGAAAAGGGGAGCTGTGGAGAGTTCAAAGGCGCTCCGTGGGGGTCACTGGTTCCAGGGGTCCCTGAAACTTCCAAGGTTAGCTCACTTAGGTCCTGCTTCTTGACACCAGATTATGTCAACCTAAATAACAGACAGAAGCCAGGCGGGTGGCTCACATCTGTAACCTCAGCACTCTGGGAGGCTGAGGCAGGAGGACTGTTTAAGCCCAAGAGTTGGAGGCTACAGTGAGTGATGATCAAGACACTGTACTCCAGCCTGGATGACAGAGTGAGACTCTGTCTCAAAAATACATAAATAACTGAGAGAGAAACTCTCTCTAAAAGAAAACGGTATTTTTTGGGATTGAGCATTGCAATGGGAATGCATATACAACGGGTATATTCTGGGAGGTAAAAGTAGACAAGGGTTTTTTAAAGGAAAAATGAGGATTACATAATTTTTTTTTTAAACAATTCCCCTTGCCTACAGCAATCAGTCACAACGGTGGTATCAGTCCAAGGTCGGACAGGCAATTGCTGGGCAGATGTCCATGCAGAAGTATTTTTATTTTTTGCAGAAGTATTTTCTATTTAAGGATAGGATGGCCTTTATGCAAGGTTGTGGTCTTTGCAGAGTCTTTTGTGATACTTCTTTTTTTTCTGTGAGACAGAGTCTCACTCTGTTGCCCAGGCTAGAGTGCCATGGCATCAGCCTCGCTCACAGCAACCTCAAACTCCTGGGCTCAAGCGATCCTCCTGCCTCAGCCTCCTGAGTAGCTGGGACTACAGGCATTCGCCACCATGCCTGGCTAATTTTTTCTAGATATATTTTTAGTTGTCTAGATAATTTCTTTGTTGTTGTTGTTGTTGACAGTGTCAAAAACCAGATAATTTCTTTCTATAATTTTTAGTAGAGACGGGGTCTCGCTCTTTCTTGCTGGTCTCCAACTTCTGAATTCAAACAATCCGCCCACCTAGGCTTCCCAGAGTGCTAGGATTACAGGTGTGAGCCACCAGGCGGCCTTTTGTGATAGTTTTTGTTATCAGCCACACATGAGAACTCTCCCTTCATGCCTTCTATTTGTCAGGGTTTGACACGATCGATTTCATTTTGATTCTGACCACTTTTACAATACAAACTAAAATGACATTGTATACCATATTTCATAAAATTACTAAAGCACAAAAAGTTTGATAACTCACCGTATTGATCAGAGGATGGTGCAGTAGGTGACTGCCATATGTCGCTAATGAGTGTTAATTAGTTCAACCTCTGCCCAAGATGTTTTACAATATCTATGAAAATCATACATGCACTTATACCTTTACCTAATAATTCAACTTTTGAAGTTTATTCCATAGACATACTTACATGTGACATGACTTATGTATAATGGACATTTATCGAACCATTCTTTGCTTTAGGAAAATGTTTTTTATTTATTTTTTATTTTATTTATTTATTTTTTTGAGACAGAGTCTCACTTTATTGCCCAGGCTAGAGTGAGTGCCGTGGCGTCAGCCTAGCTCACAGCAACCTCAAACTCCTGGGCTCAAGCAATCCTTCTGCCTCAGCCTCCCAAGCAACTGGGACTACAGTCATGCACCACCATGCCCAGCTAATTTTTTTCTATATATAATAGTTGGCCAATTAATTTCTTTCCATTTATAGTAGAGATGGGGTCTTGCTCTTGCTCAGGCTGGTCTGAACTCCTGAGCTCAAATGATCCGCCCACCTCGGCCTCCCAGAGAGCTAGGATTACAGGCGTGAGCCACCGCACCTGGCCGAAAAATGTTTTTATAAAAAACATGTAAAAGATTCCAGGATACCGGTTAAATATTTTTCACCTATAAAATGGAATCATTTATAGCCAATGAAAAGAATCAAGCAGCTCTCTATATACTTGTGTGGAGGCATCTCCTACAAACATGTACAGCCAAAGTATATGTGTATAATCTCATCTGGGTGCATGGATGTTTTGGATTCTATACATATATATTCAAAAATAAGTAGTAGTACAGAGATAAGATTGTTTTAGGTGCATGCAGAGAAATCATCAGCTCAATACTTTTTTTTCTTTTTTTTGAGACAGAGTCTCACTCTGTTGCCCAGGCTAGAGTGCTGTGGCATCAGCCTAGCTCACAGCAACCTCAAACTCCTGGGCTCAGGCGATCCTCCTGCCTCAGCCTCCAGAGTAGCTGGGACTACAGGCATGTGCCCCTATGCCTGGCTAATTTTTTTCTATATATTTTTAGTTGTCTGATTAATTTCTTTCTATTTTTGGTAGAGGTCTCACTCTACCAAAGTAGAGTCTCACTCTTGCTCAGGCTTGTCTGGAACTCCTGAGCTCAAAGGATCTGCCTGCCTCGGCCTCCCAGAGTGCTGGGATTACAGGTGTGAGCCACCTCACCCAGCCATCAGCTCAATACTTAAGGAATGCAAATTTATTCTATCTCCTACTTTACATTCCTACATTTCTCCATTTCTCCCTCCATATTGGCTTCGTCCTAAAGCCTGTAGTTTCCTTGATGGTCTCAAGATGCCTGGAGCAAGTTTAATTACTCACATACAGACATGATTTCTAGGGAAAAAAAAATCTCACTTCAGGTTCCCTTACCTAGGAGTGAGGAGATCTTTCCAGAAGCCCTCCAGTGGACAATCCCCTACGCCACGCTGGCCAGTGGAGGAGACCTGCCCAGTCCTCAGCCTGCCGATGGAAAAAGTAACAGTGTCACCACACAGAGTTCAAACCAGTGGTTCTCAACCTGGCATGACCTTGCTCTCCAGGGAGCACTTGACAGTATCTGGGGACATTTTTAGTTGTTGCAACTTAGAGAAAAGGTGTTACTGGTATCTAACAGCTGGAAGCCAGGGATACTGTTAAACACCCTACAATGCATAGAACAGCCTCCCAAACCAAGAATTATCCGACCCCAAATCTCAATAGTATGACAACTTACCGATTTAAACTAGGCATCGTGAGGGACCCTTGTTGGGAAGCATCCACCATGACCATTGCAATAACCTTGACTTGCATAAGGTCAAGTTTCTACATTCATTCTTTCAGTTATGTCTCTTCTCCTAACCTCCCACCTTGGGTCATGTGCCTCCACTTGCAGCTGGAGTAACAGGAAACTTGAGAGGGGTCCCTAGGACCACATGGTTAGAGTGACAAAAGAGTAGGCCGCCCCCAAATGCGAATTGCTATTCCCACAAGGAGAAGCTGAATTCCAGACCTGCAGATGCATGGACGCCCACCACACCACGACGCCGGGGATGAGGAGGACACGGAACATTTGAGGATATCAAAAAGAAAATTGCTAAAACTTGCTGGTTTACTAGATGTGAAGGATGACAGAGCGACCGTCATTGGAGACATGACAAGATTTCTAGAAAAAGAGGGACTGGTCTCGCCTGTAATCCTAGCACTCTGGGAGGCCTTAGCTAGCAGACCCGTTTGCAAACCTCAGCATAAAGTGTAGCATCCCACCTCACCTGTAAAGACTTTGGCATTTTGATTCAGCTTTTATTGAATTTAGTTATTAAATTCAGTAAGAACTAGCATCTTTCCAATATTAAGCCTTTTTCAATGGCAAATTATGATTCTTCATTTATTAAAGCCTTCCTTTGTATTCCACAGTACAGTTGTATTGCTTTTATTTATGAATCCTGCAAATTGGTTGTCAGGTGTATAATTCCTGGGCACTTGAGGAAGGCACTCGTACTTGGGCACATGAATGCTACATATTACTTGCTAAATTTACTATTCCTAGCACTTTTGCCAATATTATAGAAAAACTGTAACACAGCATTCTATAATCAGAATGCAACCGTAAGTTACTTTTAAAATGTGTTATTTATTTCTTTCCTGTTCAGTAGTTCAGTAACTTTAAGATCAAAGAAAAGCTGGGTTAAGCACTGAAGAGTACCTGACAGGTAATAGGCACTCAAATGTTTGCATAAATGAATGATTCTAATGTTGCTCCCTCCCAAATCCCACTAAAACTACAGCAAAGGGATTTACGAGAACTAACACGCACAAGCAGGGGGAGAGAAGGAAGAAAAGGGAGGGAGATAGAACATAGATGGACAAGTAGAAACTAATCAACAAACTCAGCAAGATCCTTAAAGTCAAAAGCTGGCAGCACCTTTAAAAGCAGGAGTGAAGAAAGGAGATAAATTAAAGAGAATTCCAGCCAGGTGCGGTGGGTGGCTCACGCCTGTAATCCTAGCACTCTGGGAGGCCGAGGCAGGCAGATCCTTTGAGCTCAGGAGTTCAAGACCAGCCTGAGCAAGAGCGAGACCCCATCTCTACTAAAAGTAGAAAGAAATTAATTGGCCAACTAAAATATATATAGAAAAAATCAGCCAAGCATAGTGGTGCATGCCTGTAGTCCCAGCTACTTGGGAGGCTGAGGCAGGAGGATCATTTGTGCCCAGAAGTTTGAGGTCGCTGTGAGCTAGGCTGATGCCGCGGCACTCTAGCCTGCGCAACAGAGTGAGACTCTGTCTCAAAAAAAATTTTTTAAAAAAAGAGGGACTGGAAGATGATCTTATCATTTGCCAAGGTGAATAATTCAGGAGAAGGAACATGTCTGGTGAGGTAGAAGGGAGACTAGTGCTGTTTTCAACTCTACATGTCTTCATCAGCGTTCACCTGGTAGCAATTATCAGGATTAACTCTATAGGGTCTCGTCACTGAGTTTTGTAACCTATTCAATAATGACAAGTGTCACCCACCTTGTTGGTCCAATATGGGGAGATTCTTGGCCCATGGATCTGTGTTTCAGGGCCCTGCATAACAAAGGCAACGCACAGCCAGACTTAGCTTTCCAGACTTTCTTTTTCAAGGTGACAGGAAGAAGACATCCACCAACTCCCTCCCTTTTGTTAAAGCACCTTTTGTTGTTGTTCAGGCAGAATATATTGCAACCAGTTAGTTTTAAGTTTCTTGGTTAAAATCACAATCCAGTTGTGTTTCCCTAGAATTACACCTAAATTACCTTTATTGAATTTTTGTGATTTCTATTCATTATTGAGGGAGTCGTCTCTGTTTTGGCATTTCCCTTTGAATTATAAAAAAGCCTAGAAACTTATCCATTCAAATGGGACTGTCCTAATTCCAAGCTATTGACTGCTGAAGAGAGGAGTAGAGAAGTGGGCCGCTCCACTAGCGGCCTGGCTTGAGGGTACGCTTTTGACTATACTGCAGCCACCATGGCTTTGCTGGTCCAAATGAGTTATAGGTCACCCTGGGTTGGGGCCCCAAAGCTACAGCTTTTATCTTTTTAGAGATGGGATCTCACTTTGTTGTCCAGGCTAGAGTGTAGTGGTGTGACCATAGCTCACTGTAATCTCGAATTCTTGGTCTCAAGTGATCCTCCAGCCTCAGCCTCCTGAGTAGCTGGGACTGTAGGCATGGGCCACCATGCCTGGCTAATTTTTCTTATTTTTGTAGAGATGAGGTCTCACTATGATGCCCAGGCAGGTCTTGAACTGTTGGCCTCAAGCTATCCTTCTGCCTCGGCCTCTCAAACTACAGGAATTACAGGTGTGAGCCCTGTGCCCAGCATTTTGATTTATGTTTGGGAACATACTCTCCAAGAAGAGTAAGACGTGAGATGGGGACGTACAAAGATTCTTGTCAGCCACATGGTGCTTGGCCACTTCCCTCCCAAAGCCCCCTTTCTGCATGACTAACTCCTGGTGGCTTTGGTGTTCTTTTCTGCCAAAGGCTAACAGTCAGTATCCTCTAATCTATTATATAGATTCTAATAAATCGGAACATCAGAGGGGAAAGGATCAAGGTCTTTGTTCCTTTGCACCCAGGAGGCTCTCTGCTTAGGATGAAACTTTGCATAACAAGAGTATTAGCAAGGACAGCCTTTGTCAAGATACAAAATAAAGGGCAGGAGGTGCCTAAATTCTTACATTTACATAACTAAGAGCAGCCACTCCAGTGATTTTTCTCAGAACAAACTACTCTAAAGTGAAATTCACTGGGTGCTGTGGCTCACACCTATACTCCCTTGGCCCCATTGGGAGGCCAAGCCAGGAGGACTGCTTGAGGCCAGGATTTGGAGACCAGCCTGGGCAAGATAGTGAGATCCTGTTTCTACTTAAGTACTTACTAATTAAATTAAATTAAATTAAATTAAATTAAATGGTGCTGTCTCTGAAAAATAAAAAATAAAGTGAAATTTGTCTCTACTTAGAGTAGCAGCTTACACAATTTTTAAATTTGTTAAAACAAATATCAGGCTGGGTGTGGTGGCTCATGCCCCTAATCCTAGCACTCTGGGAGGCCGAGGCGGGCAAATCGCTCAAGGTCAGGAGTTCGAGACCAGCCTGAGCAAGAGCCACCCCATCTCTACTATAAATAGAAAGAATTAATTGGTCAACTAAAAATATATAGAAAAAATTAGCTGGGCATGGTGGCGAATAGTAGTCCCAGCTACTCGGGAGGCTGAGGCAGAAGGATTGCTTGAGCCCAGGAGTTGGAGGTTGCTGTGAGCTAGGCTGATGCCATGGCACTCTAGCCCAGGCAACACAGTGAGACTCTGACTCAAAAAAATAAAAAATAAAACAAAAAAAAAACATATATCAAGTTCTACCTAACAATGCATTCCACTCTCTCGTTCCACTCTCACTTAGCTCTGTGAACCTCCTAAATTTACCTGCCCCCTCATTTTTGTGATTTTTGTTTAAATTGTTGGCTATAGCTCTATCTCAACAACTTGGGCCTTAGAAATATTTGAACTATCCCTCGCCAACTTTCTCTTGCCTCCGATTCCTCTAATCCCTTATTTTGCTTTCTTATCTATCTATACTCATATGCAGTTCATAATCTCATATCAGTACTTTACCAATTCTATCAGCTTGGATGTTATTTCTCTTACAGATGAATCTTACAGATTCTCCCAGTGACTACAACAGCTATTCTGTCTTCATTTCAAATCTACAGAATTGGCGACTGTTACATCTTATAGATTTAAGTGTATTTTTCATTACACAAGACACCTCTGTTAGTTTCCCAGTACAGTTGACCCTTGAACCACATGGGGGCATGGGGGTTAGGGGCACTGCACCCACCATGCAGTTGAAAATTCACATATAACTTTTTTTTTTTTAAGACAGAGTCTCACTCTGTTGCCCGGGCTAGAGTGCTGTGGTATCAGCCTAGCTCACAGCAACCTCAAACTCCTGAGCTCAAGTGATCCTTCTGCCTCAGCCTCCAGAGTAGCTGGGACTACAGGCACACGCCACAACACCCCACCAATTTTTCTATTCTTAGTAAAGATGAGGTCTTGCTCTTGCTCAGGCTGGTCTTGAACTCCTGAGCTTAAGTGTTCCTCTCGCCTCCGCCTCCCTGAGTGCTAGGATTACAGGTATGAGCCACCGCGTCTGGCCCACATATAACTTTTGACTTCCTGAAACTTAACTGCTAATAGCCTACCTACTTTTGACTGGAAGCCTTGCCAATAATATAAACAGCTGATTAACACATATATTTTATACACTCACGATATACCCAGGTTTTTCTTAATTTTTGATATTTCTGGGCTGCTTTGTTTTTTCAAATTGTCACAAATCTCAAAAAATTTTTCCAATGTATTCATCAAAATAATCCACACATAAGTATACCCATGCAATTCAAACCTGTGTTGTTCAAGGCTCAACTGTAGATAATATTCTCCTATTACTGCTGCTTAAAAGACTTTTAAGGAATTTGGGGTCTTCTATCTTTGTTTGCTTTAATATAAAATACATGTGTATATATATTCATAGAAGCCTTGATATAGTACAAATGTGTATATGCACTCCTAAAAGTTTCAGACCTTACAGAAGCATAAAAAGTGAAAGTTGCCCCATGACCCCTTCCCCAGAATTAACTTTTAATATATTGATACGTACATTGATGTATATCCTTCTAAATGTTTTCATGTTGGCGGGCTTGGTGGCTCACGCCTGTAATCCTAGCACTCTGGGAGGCCGAGGCGGGAGGATCGTTGGAGCTCAGGAATTCAAGATCAGCCTGAGCAACAGCGAGACCCCATCTCTACTAAAAATAGAAAGAAATTGGACAACTAAAAATATATGGAAAAAAAATTAACCGGGCAAAGTGGCACATGCCTGTAGTCCTAGCTACTCAGGAGGCTGAGGCAGGAGGATCGCTTGAGCCCAGGAGTTTGAGGTTGCTGTGTGCTAGGCTGATGCCACAGCACTCTAGCCTGGGCAACAGAGCAAGACTCTGTCTCAAAAAACAAACAAACAAAAAAACCCCAAATGTTTTCATGTTATTGCTCTTTGAAAATGTGCTTTAGTTTTTACTCTGTATTAGAGTTTATTCATCTTATAATGTCTAGGTGGATCAACCTGGCTAATCACTCACCTGCGTGTGATCTTAAGCTCGTCTTGTTTTTTCTTCTACAGTAAACACTCCTTTCTTGGCAGCACATCATTTCTTTCAGTTTTCTGTAACCTAGTCTTCCCTCCCCTCCAACACTCTGCCTTAGAAACCATTAAGTTGTTAAAATGCCTCCCCGCACCCCAGGCAGAGTTGGCTGATTCAAAAGTGACTATAATACAAATCCGGCCAATAACACCCCACCCCTGCTGGACTTCGTTGATTGGTTCAGGCTTGAGAACTTGACCTAGCACTCTACCTTCCCCCAGATCACTTTACCATGACCACGTGGGTCAGTACCATTAGGGTGGCAAAGCCTTTGGGATATCAGAGCAGTGGGGAGTTTGGGGCCGCCATGTTTCCTGTGCTTCGGAGAAAGGCAGTTTGCAGGAAGAGAGAGTGAAGCAGGCACTCACAGCGCAGACCACAGAGGAAGTTTCAGAGTCATCCAAGTTCCCTGTTCCTGAGACCTAGTTGCATTCTTGTCTTTACTCAAGTTCTTCCAATTAAAAGATTCAAGAGTAATTCCCTTGTATTTGCTTATGCTAGATCCATAAATAACATATCCTCTTTAAAGAGACTCTCATTTTATTCCTCCCATCTCCAAAAGCATGACTTTGCTTAGGTGTTAAAACATTTCGTGTTATGTCATTAAGGTTACACAGGCTGTTCTGAACTCTATTTTCACTAACAGTTGTAAAAGTTATAGAAGTTGTAAATATGGGATGTTATTTCTTCAGGGATTACTCATGCAGAATCAGTTGTTCCAGACTACCAATGCTTTCTCCTTGTTATCAGTGCATGGATGACAACCTACACAGGGGAGATTCACAATTCACAAATTGGGGCTAGAAATCACCAGGACTGATTTAAGTAAGAGTCATGCAAATATATTCCCTTTTCTTATCCAATGATTAAATTTTCATAGTTAAAAGCACATCTTTCTTTAATTGATGAGTTACATGTCATATTAATTGCTTGTATTCAGACAAGTAATTAATTCTATTTGTACAATGGCAAATTCTGACAAAATATCTCAACATGCATTTCTTGAAAATTTTCTTGACACCGACAAACAGCTATCATTTTAAATCAGAAAAGATTGCTAACTCTTTTTTTTTTTTTTTTTTTTAAGAGGAAGGGTCTTGCTCTGTCACCCAGGCTGGAGTGCAGTGGTGTGATGGATGATAGCTCACTGCAGCCTCAAACTCCTGAGCTCAAGCAATCCTCCAACCTCAGCCTCCCAAGGAGCTGGGACTACAGGTGCACACCACCATGCCCAGCTATTTTTTTTTTTGGTAGAGTAGGGTCTTGCTATGTTGCTCAGGCTGGCCTCGAACTCCTGGCCTCAAGCAATCCTCATGCCTTGGCCTCTCAAAGTGCTGGGATTAATAGGCATGAGCCACTACTCCTGGCTTAATATTTTACACACTTTATTTTGAAAATAAAACATCTGGTTAGGCCGGGCACGGTGGCTCATGCCTGTAATCCTAGCACTCTGGGAGGCCGAGGCGGGAGGATCATTTGAGCTCAGGAATTCAAGATCAGCTTGAGCAAGAGCGAGACCCCATCTCTACTATAAATAGAAATTAATTGGCCAACTAATATATATATATATAAAATTAGCCGGGCATGATGGCACATGCCTGTAGGCCCAGCTACTTGGGAGGCTGAGGCAGGAGGATTGCTTGAGCCCAGGAGTTTGAGGTTGCTGTGAGCCAGGCTGACGCCACGGCACTCACTCTAGCTTGGGCAACAAAGCGAGACTGTGTCTCAAAAAAAATAAATAAATAAATCTGATTAACATTGGAGGAGGCTAGATAAGAGTCCACCTTTACCTTAAGCTGGTGAATCAGAAATTATTTTCAAATGGATATTCTAATGTCACTTAGTGGGAAGGTCTTTTCCTAACAGGCAGAGGCTGTAATTTGGTGGTGACGATGAAAGACAATAGCGTTAGTATGTCTGAATGCTAAAATTTTACCTGTTCTCAATCCAAACAAAATAGCAGGTATGTTATAAATACCATACAAAGTACAATTTCAGAATTTTAGCATTTTCAAATATAGAATTAAGTAAACTAGAGCCAGGTACGGTGGCTCAAGTCTATAATCACAGCTTCTCAGGAGGCTGAGGCAGGAGTGCTTGGGGCCAGGAGTTCAAGACCAGCCTGGGCAACATAGCAAGACCCTATCTCTATAAATATTTTTTATTTTATTAAGGAAAAAAAAAGAGAAATGACTAGGCATACATTCAAATATAATAACATTCAGCCATATACTCAAATCATATTATCCTAAACAGCAAAAATAAATGTTTAGGTCAGAACATATGAATTCTTGACATAATAGTTTAGAAAAAAATATGGAAATCACAGCTTAATTTGTCAGATATGTCACATTGCAACTTAAAATCTTTCACTCTTTGATTCATATATTCAACTTAACATACGTACTCAAAGTTTTATGAGAAATTATGCCATTATGTATTTTCCCATTTATCCACAAATTGCAATTTAATCATAATCTTCTCTAGGTCAATTCAAATGCAAGTACATCTTTTTAAAATTATGTTTTAAAATTAATGTCTTATTGGTACAACTGCCTTTAGCCTCCTTATCATCTATCATTGATTTTTTTTTTTTTTTTGATAATACAAATTGAGTGGTACACTTGTTGGCTGCCCATCTATTTTGCACCTACCATGTCCTATTAACTGTCTGTATAACTCTAAGGGACAGGCCCCCTTGGCTACTACACACTTTTTAACATCACAAATACTCTCACCAATTTGTATTCATTCTTTTTTTTTTTTTTTTGGAGACAGAGTCTTACTCTGTTGCCCGTGCTAGAGTGCAGTGGCATCAGCCTAGCTCACAGCAACCTCAAACTCCTGGGCTCAAGCGAGCCTGCTGCCTCAGCCTCCTGAGTAGCTGGGACTACAGGCATGCACCACTGTGCCCGGCTAATTTTTTCTGTTTTTAGTTGTTTGGCTAATTTTCTTTCTATATATAGTAGAAACAGGGTCTTGCTCTGGCTCAGGCTGGTCTCAAACTCCTGAGCTCAAGCAATCCTTCCGCCACGGTCTCCCAGAGTGCTAGGTTTACAGATGTAAGCCACAGTGCCTGGCCTCACCAATCCTTATTGATTCAAAGATTAACAACTAGAGAAGCTAGGTGAAGAGTTTACAAGTGTTTGTTGTATGGCTTCAACTCTCTTGTAGATTTAAACACATTTCCAAAATAATAGGTAGTAGAACAAAGGTAAAGACCATGAATAAATAAATATTGAAACTAATGATAAGAATAATTAACAATATATTGTTTTAATTCCTTTTAATACCCAAAGCTGATAAGTTTGCTGTGACATCTTATGTTGATAACCACACTTTTGGAGAGCAATATGAATTCTAATATGTATAAAGAGTCAAAATTGGCCGGGCGCAGTGGCTCACGCCTGTAATCCTAGCACTCTGGGAGGCAGGGGCAGGTGGATTGCTGGAGGTCAGGAGTTCGAAGCCAGCCTGAGCAAGAGTGAGACCCTGTCTCTACTATAAATAGAAAGAAATTAATTGGCCAACTAATATATGTAGAAAAAATTAGCCGGGCATGGTGGCACATGCCTGTAGTCCCAGCTACTCAGGAGGCTGAGGCAGGAGGATCGCTTGAGCCCAGGAGTTTGAGGTTGCTGTGAGCTAGGCTGATGCCACGGTACTCACTCTAGCCTGGGCAACAAAGGGAGACTGTCTCAAAAAAAAAAAAAAAAAGAGTCAAAATTATGTTTGTATCCTACAAGCCATTTAATTCTATTGATGAAAATTTACCCTGAGGGAATTATATAAAATATGAAAACATATTTCTCATGATTCCATACAATATAACATTATTCACAATAGGAGAAAACTGGAAAGAATCTGAATATGTAATGACAGGGAACTTGTTAAGGGTATCGTGATATATCTACTTGGTGGACTATTCTGAAGCCACTAATATTGCCAATGTTGATGTGCTATACTAGTAAGGACGCAATATTATTTCTGTAATGTTTCTGCCAAGTATGCACAAATTCAGAAGTGCCTTGTCAACATAACAAGGTCACCTATGACCACTGGGTGTTAAACTGTCATGAGGAAAAAAATCAGGTAAACCAAATTAAGGGACATTGTTTATTTATTTATTTTATTTTTATTTTTGTTGCCCAGGCAAGAGTGAGTGCCGTGGGGTCAGCCTAGCTCACAGCAACCTCAAACTCCTGAGCTCAAGCAATCCTCCTGCCTCAGCCTCCTGAGTAGCTGGGACTACAGGCATGCGCCACCATGCCCGGCTAATTTTTTGTATATATATTTTTAGTTGGTCAATTAATTTCTTTCTATTTTTAGTAGAGACGGGGTGTCGCTCTTGCTCAGGCTGGTTTCGAACTCCTGACCTCAAGCAATCCGCCCGCCTTGACCTCCCAGAGTGGTAGGATTACAGGTGTGAGCCATCGTGCCCGGCCAGGGACATCGTTTAAAACAACTCTCCTTTACTCCTTATAGTGTTAATGTATCAAAAAATGAAAAACTGAGGAACTGCTCCAGCTTAAAGGGAATTGAAGAGACATGACAATGAAGGCAAAGAATGATCCTGGATTAAATCTTGGATTGGAAAAACAAAATTCTATAAAAGTGATAATTGCAACAACTGGCAAAATTTGATTTCATGATTTTATTTTAGACAAAAGTACCAAATCGATGTTACATTTTGTGATTTTGCTAATTGCATTATGGTTTTATAAGAAAATTTCTTTATTAATAGGAGGAACATGCTGAAGTATTTAGAGGTAAAGGGTCATTATGTCTGCAACTTCCTCTCAAATGGTTCAGAAGTAATGAGAGATTGAGAAAGGCAATGTAACAAGTTCTTATTTGGTGACTTTAGAAGAGTTCATGGGAGTTAATATTACAACTATTCTGTAAATTTAAAAATTTTTCCAAAAAATGTTTAAAAATTTTTATCCATTTATAGACAATGTTCAAAATATTTTCAATAAGATGTCATGTGAAAAAAATGCAGAATTCAAAATTGTTGTGTCCTGTCATTGGAAAAGCATAAAGTGTTGACACATGTCTGTATTAGGATAGTTAGGAGAGGTTTTCCTTTCTTAAAATATATTTTTTTTAATGTTGTTTGTTATGTTGTTTTTAAAATGAAGCCACTATATAAAATTAAAAATATTTTTAAAATTAGGGTGCCTGATTAGCTCTGTAGGTAGCACCTTAGTCTCATAAAAACCACCAAAGAGAAAATAAAAAAATAATAATGAAATAATTTCTAAAATTCCAATCCTGCTCCAAGATTCCTTGACCATTTTCTCCCAAATGTAATATTATACTGAAGTCCAGTTCCAAGTTAAAAAGAAAACAAACAAATAATAAAATGAAATTTACCTCTGGATGTGAGTGTAATTTTTTTAAAAATCAGAGCTAAGCACCAGTCTTTTAGACAATCTTACCTTCTATCAGCTATCTGATTTAATCTTCCCAAACGACGACAGAATTCCAAGGTTTTTAATGAATACTTTAAATACTCTATTCCCCAAGCAGGTTCAGAAAATAGCTATTTTTTTTTTTTTTTTTTTCGAGACAGAGTCTCGCTTTGTTGCCCAGGCAAGAGTGAGTGCCGTGGGGTCAGCCTAGCTCACAGCAACCTCAAACTCCTGAGCTCAAGCAATCCTCCTGCCTCAGCCTCCTGAGTAGCTGGGACTACAGGCATTCGCCACCATGCCCGGCTAATTTTTTGTATATATATTTTTAGTTGGTCAATTAATTTCTTTCTATTTTTAGTAGAGACGGGGTGTCGCTCTTGCTCAGGCTGGTTTCGAACTCCTGACCTCAAGCAATCCGCCTGCCTTGACCTCCCAGAGTGGTAGGATTACAGGTGTGAGCCACCGTGCCCGGCCAGGGACATCGTTTAAAACAACTCTCCTTTACTCCTTATAGTGTTAATGTATCAAAAAATGAAAAACTGAGGAACTGCTCCAGCTTAAAGGGAATTGAAGAGACATGACAATGAAGGCAAAGAATGATACTGGATTAAATCTTGGATTGGAAATATTTTCAATAAGATGTCATGTGAAAAAAATGCAGAATTCAAAATTGTTGTGTCCTGTCATTGGAAAAGCATAAAGTGTTGACACATGTCTGTATTAGGATAGTAGGAGAGGTTTTCCTTTCTTAAAATATATTTTCTTTAATGTTGTTTGTTATGTTGTTTTTAAAATGAAGCCACTATATAAAATTAAAAATATTTTTAAAATTAGGGTGCCTGATTAGCTCTGTAGGTAGCACCTCAGTCTCATAAAAACCACCAAAGAGAAAATAAAAAAATAATAATGAAATAATTTCTAAAATTCCAATCCTGCTCCAAGATTCCTTGACCATTTTCTCCCAAATGTAATATTATACTGAAGTCCAGTTCCAAGTTAAAAAGAAAACAAACAAATAATAAAATGAAATTTACCTCTGGATGTGAGTGTAATTTTTTTAAAAATCAGAGCTAAGCACCAGTCTTTTAGACAATCTTACCTTCTATCAGCTATCTGATTTAATCTTCCCAAACGACGACAGAATTCCAAGGTTTTTAATGAATACTTTAAATACTCTATTCCCCAAGCAGGTTCAGAAAATAGCTATTTTTTTTTTTTTTTTTTTTTTCGAGACAGAGTCTCACTTTGTTGCCCAGGCTAGAGTGAGTGCCATGGCGACAGCCTAGCTCACAGCAACCTCACACTCCTGGGCTCAAGCGATCCTCCTGCCTCAGTCTCCCAAGTAGCTGGGACTACAGGCATGCGCCACCATGCCTGGCTAATTTTTTCTATACATATTAGTTGGCCAATTAATTTTTCTATTTTTAGTAGAGATGGGGTCTCGCTCTTGCTCAGGCTGGTTTCGAACTGCTGACCTCGAGCAATCCACCCACCTCGGCCTCTCAGAGTGCTAGGATTACAGGCGTGAGCCACTGCGCCCTGCCAGAAAATAGCTATATTTAACATACCCTTTTCAGCTTTCTTTTTAAAAAAAAACAAAAAAACAAGAAAAACCCCAGCTTTCTTTTAGTACAGTTGTAACACTCTTTTTTAAGACAACAAAATAAGCTAATCTAAATGCTTTACTCTTAAATATTTTCAACCAAGTACTATTGATTGCCTTCCAAATATTAATTACATCTTGCTAATTTTCATAATTAACAAAATTATAATTTTATTAATTATAATTATTATAATTAAATTAATAATATAATTATATATTATAATATAAATATAAAAAATTATAATTGCTTTTAAAATTTTAACAATGATTATTGATATTTTTAAATTTTCTTATATATTTCCAAAAATCCTTCAGGATGTAAAAATTAAGTTCTAATACAGAGATAAGATCATGTTTACTCACCTTAACATCTTATTTTATCATAAAATAAAAAACTAATCATGTTTAACTGTCATCTGAATAAATTCTCTTGGGTTTCAGGGATATAAGTCAGAAGTTTTAAGAGAGACAGGGTCTCACTCTGTCACCTGGGCAGGAGTGCAGTGGCACAATCACAGCTCACTGCAGCTTCAAACTTCTGGCTCAAGGGATCTTCCCACCTCAGCCTCCCTAGTAGCTAGGACTACAGGTGTGCCACCATGCCCAGCTAATTTTTTTTATTTTTTACAGAGATGGTGTCTCACTATATTACCCAGGCTCAGATTTGATTATTTTTTATTTTTATTTTTTTCAATTTTACATACACATTTATTTCTCTAATACAATGTAAATACAAAAGAAAAAAGTTAAAGTGTCTTGATAAGTAAAGGACAGAGTTAGCTTTTTTTGGAACTTTTTAAACGTTTCATCTTTTACTTTTAAAACTACTATTGTCCAACAACATTTATATAATATCACAGTGTTTCCACTCAGATTTTTTTAAGGTGCCATTTCCATAAATTGCCTTGCAATTAATGTAACAGTTTGTTTCATAAGTCTGCCCAGCATGGTATTTTGTCATTTCTCAGAAGTCAGTTTTTTGTGGGTTTTTTTTTTTTTTTTTTGAGACAGACTCTCACTCTGTTGCCCAGGCTAGAGTGTAGTGGCATGATCATAGGTCCCTGCCGCCTGGAACTCCTGGGCTTAATTGATCCTCCTGCCTCTGCCTCCCCAGTAGCTAGGACTACAGACACATGACACAATGCCTGGCTAATTTTTCTTATTTCCTGTAGGGTCTTGCTATGTTGCCCAGGCTGGCCTCAAACTCCTAGGCTCAAGCAATCTTCCAGCATCAGCCTCCCAAAGTGCTGGGATTATAGGCATGAGCTACTTCACCTGGCCCCAGAAGTCAGTTTTTACAAGGTAAGTATACCGTCCGAGTGAGAAGAGGGTGAAGGATCGTAGATTACCTATCAGGTACAATATACGCTATTCAGATGATGGGTACACTAACAACTCTGACTTCTATACTATACAATTCATGATGTAACAAAAAATGACTTGTACCCCCTAAATCTATTGAAATAAAAAAATTAAAAATTTAAAAAAGTACATAGTCTGCATATCCAGTCTGCTAATACGCACATCTGAATCAACCCCCTCTTTAAAGCTGACTATTTCTAATTTCAGGTGCTGATACGATAAAGTATGGACACCTGTTTCCTAAATTTCCCTTTCAGAGCTTTGAATGCTGTTGGTCAATTTGTACTAAGTGCATCCATAGAAAGGACAAAAGTACTCCCTACACAGCAAGTTTTTAATATAGATTTCTTATTTTTTTCAACTTATATAAGTGATGTTGTTTTGTATGGTTAAAATAAGGAGGCAATCAAAGTAATCTACCTACAAATCATCAAGGAGCTAATATTATAGTAGTAGAGACAATCAACACTTAATCAAATAATGCTTCCTATAATAGCAAGTTTAGAGTTAGGGCTATGAAGTGATTTGAACAAAACTAAAATAGAGTAGGGGGATAAAGAGGAATGGGAATGCTAATTTAGATAGGGTGGCCAAAGATGACATTGGAACGGAGACCTGAATGAAATAAGGGAAGGAAGTATGTGACTGTCTCATTCATTATGTGAACGAGTGCTGGTTATGGTGCTTGTTAACTGCATCCTTTTGGTTCTTAGTCACACTTCTTTATATGGGTACTGAACTATTTATATTTCTATGACTTAGTAAGCCAACCAGATTTTACAGTCTGGGAAGGAAGTGCCTGTGCTTCCTGTGTCCTTTAAATATCCTCCACTGATGACACAGTGCCCATTACTGACTTAGTACTTCTTGGATGGTTTCTGGTTGGTTCTGTAAATGAACTTGGAACTAGAAGTCCTTTGAAGAGAAACAGGCATTTAAAGACCCTATTGGAGGAAAGCTGCTATGGTATGGAGGAAATAGTCTTGGAACCAAGAAAATTGGGTTTCAGTTTCATCTCACCACTGTGTGAACTTGAACTTGTCACCTAACTTTACTGAGTCTCTTTATCTATAAAATGGGGATGATAATGTTTAATCCATGTAATTGTTGTGTCAAATGCAGTAATTAATATTAAAAATGCTTGGTATATTATAGGAAATCAATAAATGTTAGTTGTCTTTTTTTTTTTTTAGGTTTCCACTTGTGTGTGATAGTTGTCTTTTGAGTATTTGGAACCTTGAAATATCCTCAAAGATAACAGGCTAGTATTGGTTCTTAGAATAAAAGAATTCTTAAACCTGTTACACTCTACTAAAAAATGGAAGTAAGAAATTTATGTTAATATTATATTTCATCATGTTAATTATTGGTAACACTGAGTGCTTGCTATTTTAAGCATGCTACATGAATTAACTTGTTTATTCCTCACCCTAACTATACAAGACAAATAATATTATTTTGTCAATCTAACTCATGAAGAAAATGTGCCACAAAGAGACTAAATAACCTGCATCTGGTCACACAATAAGTGGTACAGTTGGGATTATGAATCAAGATTGTTTGACACCAGAACTCGCATTCTTAAATACCAAAGTATACAAAATTGCAATTTAAAAAGCTATTTATCCTATTAGAATCTATCATGTTAGGTTTTTCCTAAAGGAAAATCACTGTAGAAAAATGACAATAACAATAAAAAAAATAGAGCATAAAGTTATGTCCAGGTATAGCTAAGTTTAAAATAAAAAGTAAACAAGATTTTAAAAATGTTAGTGTTAACTAAAGGTTGGTTTAGACTATGTCTAAAGTTATACCCTTCATTACAATATTAAGAATCATTTACTTTATTATGTAATTTTATATCTTGTGTCTCAAAACCTAAAATCATTTTTTAAAAAAGGCTGCTTACTACTGATCAGACACTTATTAATAAAGGGACCTAATCTAAATGGAATATTGAAAATTCCAAAGTCTGTTAGAAAACAACAAAAACCTAGATAGTGGGCAGTAATAATTTGTGGGCATAGATTGTAGCATATATGAGCAGTTTGAACTATAGTTGAAAAGCCCAGCAAAACAGTAACTTTGATTATCTAGAAAACCTAATTAAAACTTCAATGGCAAAGAGGTAAATTATAAAATTATAAAAACAACTGATGTCTTCTATCAAATTATTTAAAGTCTTTAACCATGAGTTAAATCTATAAAGACTAGTAACATACAATTTTGAGGAATATATTATGTAGAGAGAAGATCATGGTTATTTATAGATTATAAATGAAATCCAATCATCCTAGGCTTATAAATAAATTACCATGATGCTACGGTGGGCCATAGGTAGTTAAGTATAAACTAGATACTTCAATCAAGTAGAATAGTATTTCAATGCTACATCCCATTTCATAAATTTAATTTTTAATTAAATTTTCTTTTCCTTAAGTGTAAGCATGAATGTGGTAGTAAGGTAATATTTTTTGTAATTGGTAATTTTTGAATGTGGTAGTAAGGTAATTTTTTGTGAATTAATAGAGACATAAAACAAAATTTCTGCTGTGTATATTTAAGATTGGCAAAAACAAAATAAAACAACCACTTACAGAACACATACTTACAGAAAAACATACTCACCAAATCTTTTACATGCTAAAATCTCAATTAGGCAGACATGTGAATTGCCATAAAACACATGCAACAAAATACATACAAAAATGGAGAGTAATTAAAGTACAAAGAACAGAGCATACGTCAGCATCATGAAAGTATGAGTGTTGATTGACAAGAGTAGGGAGGTTTTGGGTCAAGAGAAAAGTTCATAAAAATTGGAGCTATTGTTGAAAAAAAGTTTCAAGAACATCACTGGCTTTCACTCCCATATAGATATTTCCTTGCCAACCTCACTGATTCTTTGCTCTGTTAATGGCTTCATGAAAATAAAACATCTATGCTGTCTCGTCAAAGAAGGTAACTGGATACCACTTTCAACCAGAAAAAACTATTAACATCGACTGTAATTATTTCGGATAATTTTAGTAACAGTAGATGGTCTCTGTAAGTAGAAACCCATTTATGTTTATTTGTTAGAATTCTACCCACTTTAAAACCTACTGGAGCTGAGCTGACTAGACAAAAGCTTTCATTAATCATCTCTGACATCCAAGTAAACCGAAACATGTGAGCAGGCAATGGCTTTGAGTTTTTATACAGCCTCAATTATGTGTTAGTCAACCCCAAGCATCCATTATGTACTCAATAATAGGTATGACACAGCTCTGGACATCAGCAACACCACAAACAGCCAGGCACAGGCAGCCTGCCTATGCTGCTTTTCCTGGTGTTAACATTCTCAAGAAGCATGGGGAACAGAACAGTCATGAGACAGCGTGCTCCTTACTTCAAGTTCACAGTAGCACTCTACTAGAGAGATGTCTTCATCTCTCATGTGTTGTATTAACAGCCAGACTGCAGAATAACACTGTCTTGAGAAATGACAGCACAGTATTTTAGAGGGAAAGGAGACGTAGGATGCCAGCGTGGGGACAAATTTCTAATCGCCAGTGACTGTTGTGAACATAATTTCCTGAACATTAAAACCTCTATTGAGGGCAGCTACAGTTGTAAAGAAACAATGGTCTTGAAACTTTAAAACTGCACTGGTGCACATCACAATGCAACAAAGTAAACACGAGAAAAACTTAGAACATTGTTTTAAAAAACAGCAGAGCAAGCAACTGATCCTTAGGAGGGCACGCGGCTGCTTGTTAGGAAGCATTTCTAGAGTCCCATGCATTTTCAAAGCCGGTTACAGTCATTACCGCAGCACACCCTTGTGAGGTAAGTGTCTTACACCTTAGGTCCATAAATGAAAAGCCCAAGCACTGAATGACTAGTCACCCGCCTGAGGGGAGTGAGTCAACGTCCAGAGTCATAGTCGCCCGGCCTAGCGACCCGGCCCGTCAGTCCAGGGCTCGGTCAGCGGGGCCCCCGGCGGCTTCCCTGGCTGGCACCTGGACGAAAGCTGTTTCCCCTCACGTTAAAGCAGAATATCGGAGCCCACTGGACGGGACTTCCAAGTAATTCTGACTTCCACGCAGGACTTAGCCCCGGGGTCTCACTCCCAGGATTCGGGGCAGGGACAGCCGCCGGCCTCCCGGCCCGCCGCGGCGAGCGGGCGCTGTGGGCGGCGCCGCCCGCGTTTCTGTGATGGCAGCGGGCGGCCGCCGGCGCTAGCGCAGCCGGGCGCGGGCAGGCTCGTCGCTTAGACGCCTCTCCGTCGCCGCCTCTGTCTGAAACTAAGAGAAAATGGTAGGAGCGCAAAGGAAAACTACATAAACGCGCAAGCGACTCGTGCTAGGCCCTCAGCTAAGCCAATGAAGCCCGACTGTGTGTGCTGAGCCGCAGTTCCCAGCCTTCGGGGAGATGGGACGACGGGGCGACAAAGGGCAGAGAAGGCATGCCTGGCAGTAAGCGCGCCCGCAGCGCTGCAGGCGGAAGAGCAAAGGACTGAAAACCACCCTCCGGCACGCGAGTGTCCGCCACGCCGAGAGCCGCGCACCCTACCCATCCACCACGTGACCAGTTTTTAAAAAACTTCTTTGCCTTAAAAAAAAAAAAAAAAAAAAAAAAGGAGAGACTCCACTTCCCAGAAGCCTCTGGTTCCCCACGCAGCCGCAGTCTTGCGCAGGCGCCGCCGGGGCCAAACGGACACGTCCGTCACGTGCACAGTAGCCGGCCAATCCGGTTTGAATCTCATTTTTTTCCTCTCACCCCCCCTTCAGGAGCGGTTGTGCGATCAGATCGATCTAAGATGGCGACTGTGGAACCGGTGAGTATTGCCTTCGGCCCCCACCCCCATCGGTCCCCGCGCTCCGTCTCCCTCCGGACCCGGGCACCCCGCGGGACGGCGTTCCCAGCGCGCACTCTGCCCGTGGCCGCCCCCTCCCCCTCGTCCCGGGCCTGACCTCCCGCGGGCAGTGGGGCGTCCCGGAGCCCGGCCGCGGCGGCGTGTAGCGCACACGTTCCGGTGGGCCGCGGGCCGCGGGCCGGGAGCGGTGGGGGAGGGGCGCGGCGCCTCCCGCGGGCTGCGCGGGGTCCGCGGGCGGAGGGCCGGCCGGCCGGCCGCGGGTGGCGCCTCCTGGCCGGGAGGGCGCGGGGCCGGCCCGAGCGGCCCGGGTCGCAGGCGGGTGGGCGGCGAGCCGGCCCGGAGCGAGACGGACGAGGGAGCCTCGGGGCAGCCTTTCCCTCCCGCCCTCCTCGGAGGGCCGGCCCGGGGCCGGGCGCGCGCGCGCGGGGCTCCCTGGACCGGTGGGCTGGGGAGCCGGTGGGCGCGTGCTGCCGGCGGCGGCCGGGCGGGAGCCGTGCTGCGGCACGCGCGGAAAGCGCCGGCCTCGCCGGGGGGCTCGCGGGCGCGCGTGTCACCCCGCGCCGCAGGGCGGCGGGCGGGCCGCAGCGGGGCGGGCCGGCGTGGAGTGCGGAGGAAGCCCCGCGCTGCGGCGAGAGCTCCGGGCGTGGGGTGCGGGCGGCGGCGGCGAGCAGGGACCACTTTGTCCTGCCCTGCTGCCCGGGACTGGCTGTCATGGAGGGCAGGGGGAGGGGCGAGGCTGCCGGCGGGCCTGCCGCGCCGCCCGCGCCGGCCCATTCATTCTCCTCCCGCGGGCGCGCGCCTCGGAGCGGGTCTGGAGCCGCCTGCTGCTCCGAGTCTTTCATTCTCCGTGAGATTTCCAAGACGAAGTTTGCTGGAAATAGAAACTTAACTTTTAAAACTGTTTGCATTTGATTTTTTCCTGTTTATCCGTGCTGCAGGCTTTCCTCCCAATGTAGGTAGGCACCATTTTAAACTTAAGTGAAGCAAACTGATCCCAGGGCAAAAAGCACCTTTAAGGGGTGCTTTGGTAGTCACCCCTAAAGCAGAGGCTGTCTTTGTCATGATCTGGATTTGCCAGCTCAGGCTCACCGAAATATCTGGGCCTTTGCTGTCTTTTTAGGACTGATACACCTAGGTGACAGTGTCTTGGGTGCATAATGGAGTTTATTAGCAACAAGAAAACCCTTGACACTCTGAAACCAATTCTAGACCTTGGTTGTCAGACATTTATGTGTATCTTTAAATGGTAACTTGTGGTTTACCAATTTGCCTTGACTCTTGAAGACTTTTATAACTATCCCCCAAACGCTCCTAATAGACTACAAAAAGGCTTACTTTTCGTTACATTGATGTAAACTGTCCTTACTTTGTTGCAGAGTTTAAGGCAGTTTTTCTGCTTGATTACTTCTTTTATTGGCAACCAGTTTTTGTGTTCCTGAAAATTAGGCTGACTGCAGAACTGTCTCTTAAGTTCCTGATACAATTAACTGACTTATGAACATTAATGTTACATAACATTAATTAAGGATAAATATGTAAAATTTAAATATAAAACCCTTTTGACAGATTCACTTTTGACTGGATTTGCTCCTACCCACTATGCCAATGTCAGTAAAAAGCATTACATCTGGTAAGGGGCACAGCTAAAAATCTCTAAACAATAAAACAATAGTGAATTCCATGAAGTTTCAGTAACATTTGGGTCCCTTAGATTTTACAGAGCTATGCAGTTTTATTTTGGCAGCACAGGACAGAACTACAAAGTTGTGAAGGTCTGTTTTGAGTCAGTAAATATTCATAGCCCTTGATATGTTTAGGATGTTGTACCAAGTGTTCTTTGGCATACAAAGTTAAACAAGATGTTGATTCTATACCTTGTTGAAATGTAAACTCTTAAAGGAGCTTAATTCACAGTGATGTGGTCAATGATACAGTGTTTGTTCTAGTGCTAACTTGGGGAGATTTGGGTAGTGCATTTAAATTTGTGGAGTAGGGGAACCTAAAAACCTAAAGTGTATGAAGATGGGAACCTAGATAGAAACTATGGTAGTTTGGGCATATATGTAAAATAGTATATTGGAGCATTCATTTTTAGTGAGAAATGCACATTTTTTGTACTTTTAATGCACTCTTGTCTGTACAGGCTAGTTATGTAGAATTCTTTTTTGACAGTTTTAAATAGCTGGATTTTGTTTTTTTTAAGCAACTGATTAATATTGGATTGTATTGAAGTACAAGAAGCTTGAAAAGAAAAATTAAGGGAAGCATTTTATCTCTTTACAGGTGATATGGCAAAATTTTGAACATTGGGACAAAATACTCTGCTGTTATCCTATTGACATTTGAATTGTGACTAGGTCAAAATTAGACTTACCATTAGTCAGTGAAAATGGCAAGGCAGTTTTCCCAGGCCATCTTACCTCCAGTGTGTCATGTTTCTTTGCAGCTTTATATTCATTCTGCATTCTTCACTATTAGACCTTTGTTTTAAACAATTTGTTCTTTTCAAGGTAAGAGATTAATTCTGGTTACTTTAGTTAAACTGAAGGTATATAATTTTGTTTTTACATTGTATCTCTTAAATTTTTTAAACTACATTAATTTCAAAAGTGAATCAACTTGGACAATCAGCTGACCTAATGTTTCCTTTTTTGTACTTTAGAAAGATGCTTTGTATTGTGTAGAGTTTATTAAGAGTAAATAAGGCTTAGCTGGGTTCAGCGGGGTGTGTGTATAGTCCCAGCTACTTGGGAGGCTGACTCCGGAAGGTCACATGAGTCTAGAAGTTTGAGGCCAGCCAGGCAACATGGCAAGACCTGTCTCTTTAAAAAAGCAAAACAGCAAGTAAGGCTAAAATAAATACTGACAGATATAGGTTGTGTTACATAATTCAACGTATTTGTTAATGAAAAACTGTTGAATGACAAGTCAACTTTGCAAATTGTCATGAGTTTTTTTAAAGTTCATTACTAAACCAGATATATTTGGCTTTGGTGTTTATGTTCAAAATTTCACTTCATTTTACAATCTGAGTTAATTCAGTGTAGACATAGACGCAGTTTACACACAAGTTGCAGAGAATTATTTGTAAAATGGATTATGTCATCTTAATCCAATGTGTGTAGAATTTTTGTAGACAAAAACCCTTTTTATGTTGTTTGGTTTATATAAGGTTAAGAATATAATAGAAGGACCAGCATCCTTTAACAAGGGGCCTTTGAAATAGTTGTTCTAGCAATGGCAATTTTACTTTTCCTTCCCTGCTACCACTGGAAATTTCATTAATCTATTGGTACCAGAGGGTTGCACCATCTTTGTCAGACTTTTTTTTATTTTTTATTTTTTTTGAGACAGAGTCTCGCTTTGTTGCGCAGGCTAAAGTCAGTGCCGTGGCGTCAGCCTGGCTCATGGCAACCTCAAACTCCAGGGATCAAGCAATCCTCCTGCCTCAGCCTCCCGAGTAGCTGGGACTGCAGGGATGCGCCACCATGCCCGGCTAATTTTTTTTCTACATATATTAGTTGGCCAGTTAATTTCTTTTCTATGTATAGTAGAGACGGGTCTCGCTCTTGCTCAGGCTGGTTTCGAACTCCTGACCTCGAGCAATCCGCCCACCCCGCCTCAGCCTCCCAGAGTGCTAGGATTACAGGTGTGAGCCACCGCACCCGCCCGACAGAGACTTTTAGAAGTGGAAATGATCATGGGTTATAGTCTCATTTTAATATCTGTGTGACTTGGAAGACTGAAATGTGTAATTCTAGCTGAAAATGGGAATAAGATAATCTTATAGTGATTTTGATTTTTAAATGCAGTATTTAAAGATGACAATTTGTCAGTTATGAAGAACTAAAGTTGATTAACTCCATGCATGTGTTGCATGCAGGTATGCCCATACATACACCTACCTTTTTCTCTTGTTGCTAGGAAATTCACATAGCTGCCTTTTGATTATCAATCCTTGGCCGTTAACAAGAAATGCATGGCCTTTGTATGACCCACTGCTCTGAGATAACTCTTCCCACTCCTATCCCTACCATAAAAATCACTAATGTTTCTTCAAAAGTCCCTAGTCATGTCTGGAGAAAAAGGATGATTTTTGTCTCTAAAATACTGGTAGTCATTTTTAGACATTTCCGGAACCTGAGAATATAGTCAGAAATCTAAAATTTTTTTCTGTTAGAATTTTTGAAGCATTATTCCATAGAAGCAATGGGAAGCTGAAGTTCAGTCACAACTATGTTCAGTAAGTTTCTGTGGAGTCATGGCAGGTCTAACCAGTATTGATTGAGTTTCTAGGGGTATGGATTTATAGTTTTAAGCAACTGACTAAAAAAAAAAAAGGACCTTATAAACACAACCTATTAGTAACAGCTATTTTTAATGTAGGCAGATCTTTATTTCTTACTAATTGCTACACATAGCATTTACTGTATGTCAGGCACTGCACTAAGTGCTTTGCATATATTACTTCATTTAATCCTTACAGCTGCCCTGTGAGGTAGGTGGCATTATTTCACAGATGAGGAAACCAAGGCCATAGAGATGGAGTAACTTTGTGTGACTAAGTTGCCCCAAATCACACAGCTAATAAGTGGTGGGGTGGAGTTAAAATTAAAGCAGCCAAATTACAGAGTGTGTGTTTTTAACCATGACACTGTCTTTCCAGTAGGCAGGCAGTGTGCTTTGCTTGGGTGACTTCAGAAGGGGAGATTAATGTTCATAAACTTAACCTAGGTATCTTGGTACAACTATAAAATACAATGCGTGCACATTTTTTTAAAGCCCTTTTGAGTAACAAAAGTATAGAATCATAAGAAAATAGCACCTCTGTGTCTGAATCTGAGGACTAAAGGAGCAATTAAACTGATCATATTTTAATAACCGGTCTAGAACTTTGTGGGTAGATTTCTAAAGAAGGTGAATGACCACTTCCCTTCTCTTTTCTCATTTGATATCTGGCATTTGCCAGTTAGAATGATTTGCCAGTTGAAATATTTTGCAACTAAAAAAGTTTTAGTAAACTTTTTTTTTTTTTTGAGGCATAGTATCTCTTTCTCTCTTGACCTGGCTAGAGTACCATGGTGTCACCCTAGGTCACAGCAACTTCAAACTCATGGGCTCAAGCAGTCCTCCTGTCTTGGCCTCCCAAGTAGCTGGGAGTACAGGTGCACACCATCACACCCGGCTAATTTTTCCTATTTCTAGTTGCCCAGCTACTTTTTTTTTTTTTTTTTACTATATTTAGTAGAGATGAGGTCTCATTCTTGCTCAGGCTGGTCTGGAACTCCTGAGCTCAAGGCATCCTACCATCGTGGCCTCCCAGAGTCCTAGGTTTACAGGCATGCCGCTGTACCCAGCTGTAAATTTTTTAAAGTTTGTGAATTTGGAATTTACTACTCCAAACTACGTTAGTACTTTTAATAATTTTGGTGAAAGTCTGATGAAGAGTAAAACAGTTATTTTGAAAAAGTTTTGGCTAAAATCACATTTACATGTTTTTTTTTTTTTTTTTTTTGAGACAGAGTCTCTGTTGCCCAGGCTAGAGTGCCATGATGTGAGCCTAGCTCACAGCAACCTCAAACTCCTGGGCTCGAGCAATCCTCCTGCCTCAGCCTCCCAAGTAGTTGGGACTACAGGCATGTGCCACCATGCCTGGCTAATATTCTCATTCTCTCTCTCTCTCTCTCTCTATATATATATATATATATATATATATATGTCTCAAATATATGTATTTGAGACAGAGTCTCACTCCGTTGTCCTGGCTAGAGTGCCATGGCATCAGCCTAGCTCACAGCAACCTCAAACTCCTGGGCTCAAGCAATCCTTCTGCCTCAGCCTTCTGAGTAGCTGGGACGACAGGCATGCCCCACCATACCTGGCTAATTTTTTTTCTATATATTTTTAGTTGTCCAATTAATTTCTTTCTATTTTTAGTAGAGACGGGGTCTCGCTCTTGCTCAGGCTGGTTTTGAATTCCTGACCTTGAGTCATCCGCCTGCCTCTGCTCCCAGAGTGCTAGGATTACAGGTGTGAGCCACTGTGCCCTGCCACAGTTTTTATTGTATATTTTAAGCTTGTTGCTACAAAATGCTGTATAGAAATTAGTTATATTTTTTCTGTGTTGTACTTATCACAGTGACAATAACAGTTTAATTATGTCAACATGCTAGTATTGCTATAAAAATTCTTATGGGGCATTAGCCATAGCCACAAAGGCTGATAACTTTAAGTATTGACTAAGGAAAGAAAAGTTGATTTTTTTAATGGAGAGATAAAATGTACGTTTCTCTTGTAGTTTTTTTAATGAATAAATGTTTTATGTGTGAGGAAGTCATATTTTAAGGGATGTTTAAATTTCTACCAAGGTCACATAATTCCTAAGTAAGAGAGTTGAACTCAAATCCAGGTCTCAAGATTTATCCTGTAAAAATCCAAACTAAACTAAAATACAATGAAAACAAGTCTAGCCCTTTTCCTTTAGCAAAACTTGTCTGTTAGGGATAACATTGATGGTCATCCTTATACACAAGTAAGTTAAATATAAAATCATGTCTCTGAGAGGGTATACCAGATGATTTGTGGATGGTGGGATTAGGAGTGATATATAATTTTCATTTAAACTAGTACTCTTTGTTTATTGTGGATTGTAAAATCTCTTTTGGGTATTGGCTTATAGATAATGGTATTTAGCTTTTTTTAATGGGTTTTCTTGAATTTGTAATACATACTCATGTTCTAAAATTCAAGTGGATCCCTTTAGCAATCTAGTGAAGCCTACTGTCCTGATCTTAGATTGTTTTAAAGTACATTAAGTAGGCCAGGCATGGTGGCTCACGCCTTAATCCTAGCACTCTGGGAGGCCAAGGCGGGAGGATTGTTCAAGGTCAGGAGTTCAAGACCAGCCTGAGCAAGAGCAAGACCCTGTCTCTACTAAAATAGAAAGAAATTAATTGGACAACTAAAAATATATAGAAAAAATTAGCCAGGCATGGTGGTGCATGCCTGTAGTCCCAGCTACTTGGGAGGCTGAGGCAGGAGGATCACTTGAGGTTTGAGGTTGCTGTGAGCTGGGCTGATGCCATGGCACTCTAGCCCGGGCAACAGAGTGAGACTCTGTCTAAAAAAAAATAAAAAATAAAGTGCATTAAGTAAAATACATAGGATTATAAAGGAAACCAATTATGATGAAGTACAAGGATTGAATTAACATGAAAGACATGAAGGACACTGTCTGGGACAGGCTAAGTTCTATCTAATGTGAAAAACCTGTCTCCTACCTATCTTCCCCAGCCACCTTTTCCCCCTTTCCAAAGTACCCACTATTACCAGTTTTTTGAGGATCCCTCTAGAAAAGGGCTGTCCAAGAGTACTTTCTGTGATGATGGAAATTTTCGATTGTGCTGTCCCAATACATAGTCACTAGCCACACTTGGTAATCGAGCATTTGAAAATGTGGCTAGTGCAACCAAGGAAATGAATTTTAAACATTTCCTAATTTTAATAACTTTAATTAGTCACACGTAGCTAGTGGTTACCAAATTGCACAGTGTGGCTTTAGAATCTAGACAGATTCTGGTGTTTATAACCCTTGTGTACATATCGTATTTAGCTTCACTTTGTAAGATATGTCTGGATGTGTCCAGTTTGGTTGAATTAATTATTGTTTAGTTTTATAAAGCTCTTCTGTCTGTATTTTATTTATTTAAAAAAATTTTTTTTTTACTTTTTTATTTTTTTTCACTTAAAGAATGAGAAACTATCTGTCTGTATTTTAAACTTTCAAAGATAGTTACTTGTCTTGAATGGAAATAGAGTTGTCATGGGTTAATATTTTTTGCTGTTTTTTTAGTGTGTGTGTAAATAGGCAAGTTTTTTTTGGGGGGAGCGGGCAGAGTCTTACTCTCTTGCCTGGGCTAGAGTGCCGTGGCATCAGCCTAGCTCATGACAACCTCATACTCCTGGGCTCAAGCAATCCTCCTGCCTCAGCCTCCTGAGTAGCTGGGACTACAGGCATGTGCCACCATGCCCAGCTAATGTTTTCTGTGTATTTTTGGTTGACCAATTTGTTTCTATTTTTAGTAGAGACAGGGTCTTGATCTTGCTCAGGCTGGTTTTGAATTCCTGACCTTGAGCGATCCGCCAGCCTTGGCCTCCCAGAGTGCTAGGATTACAGGTGTGAGCCACCACGCCTGGCCTAAATAGGCAGTTTTATGTAAAAGAATATGCAGTGAAGTCTCCTTTTCAAGCAGATCTCTATCCAGGCAGATCACTTCTAGAGACAGCCAGCATTGTCAATTGTTTATGTTTCCATAGAGATTTGTATATATACAACCAAATTTTATATATATTAAAAAATAGATGGTAGCCAGATATGTGCACTATTCTGGCACATTATGTTTCTCACGATGTCTTTTAGAGCATTATATAATCTCAAATGTGTCTTTCAGGTGTGTGGTGTTTAGTTTGAAAAATCTGAAAACCTAGAATGTTGTATAAGGAAAGGACAGGATTGCCGCTGTTCAATGAAGGCTCTTAAGGAAAGATACTCTGAACACAGTTTCTGGTTTATAGTTTGGCTTCAGCTTCCTGGAATTTCTAGTGGAGACCCTTCTGGGGAAACCAGTGGACAAGATCATGAATGGGTCCTGGGAAGCATAAGATTTTATAGGTGGCCTGTGGTGTGGGAGTAGGCTTCTTTGTGTTTTAAGATTGGACTAAAGCTGAAGTCTTCTGGTGTAAAATTCTTAGCTGATAAAGGAGGGTGTGGGGCACAAAGGACAGAAAAGGAACTTCCTGAATGCATGGTCATACTGAGTTAAGTATAGATAAAAGTCTGAGCCAGAGACACACTAGAGCATTTGGTATTTTTTAGAAAAGGCAGAGTAATAGGCATCTTGGTCATAACAGCCATCAAATCATATTGCTCCAGTCACATTCACCTGAATCACATTGCTCAACATCTGTACTGTTGGTTTTTATATCTGGTAAACATCTGTCTTCCTTGGATCTCCTTTAACTACGTTCTTTAACTATGTCTCTCCTTTAACTATGTCTCTCGTCTGTCTTCTGGGTTCCACCGCTCTGATTGCTGTGCCCCATCTTCCTCTTGGTTTCTTGTCTCACTTTGGTGGATCACGTCTCCAGTAGTTTTCTGAGAAAAAGTACATAGGTGTTAAAAGATTTTTGAAACCTTGAATATTAAGCACTGTCATATCTGTAGTTTGGCTGGGGCATAGAATTATATTCTTCAGAATTTTGAAGATATTGTTCCAACTTCTGTTGTAGCTGTTAATAAGTCTCAAATTATTCCAATGGGTCTGTGTGTGTTGTGTGTGTGGCATGTTCCTTTCTCACCCCCACTCTGTGGGAATGTAGGGACTCTTTCTCTGTCCCCATTTCACAGTGACATACCTTATATATGTCTGTTTTCATCCATTGGGCTTTTTAAATATGGCATTCATATCCATCACTTCTGACAGATTTATTGGTGATTTTCCTCTCGTTTTTTTCTCTTCTCTTTGAAACAGCTATTCAGATATTGGATCTCTTGGACTAGTTCTCTGGGAAATTTCATTTATTTTCTAACCTTTTTTGTCTCATGTTAAGTTTCCAGATGTTCTCTCTCTCCCTTTCTCCCTTCTTCCTTCTATCCTCCCTCTCTTGTCTTTTGAATGTTTACTTTTATAGATTCCTATAGTTGTTATATACATGTAAAATCTTAACTTAGCCCTTTGAGTACATATGTATATATGTGTAGACCTGTATTTTTAAACGTATTTTCTTTTCCCTGCCTGTTTCCTCCAAGTTGCTTATTTTTATTTTTGAACTTATAGCAGCAAACCTAGTGTCTTGGAGTAGCAGAGAGGATTGAGGGCTCTGGCTGCTTCCTGAACAGCTTTCATGGAATTCTCTTTAATTTATCTCCTTTCTTCACTCCTGCTTTTAAAGGTGCTGTCAGCTTTTGGCTTTAAGGATCTTGCTGAGTTCATTGATTAGTTCCTACTTGTCCATCTGTGTTCTATCTCCCTCCCTTTTTTCCTTCTCTCCCCATGCTTGTATGTGTTAGTTCTCGTAAATCCCTTTGCTGTAGTTTTAGTGGGATTTTGGGAGGGAGCAACATTAGAATCATTCATTTATGCAAACATTTGAGTGCCTATTACATGTCAGGTACTCTTCAGTGCTTAACCCAGCTTTTCTTTGATCTTAAAGTTACTGAACTACTGAACAGGAAAGAAATAAATGACACATTTTAAAAGTAACTTACGGTTGCATTCTGATTATAGAATGCTGTGTTACAGTTTTTCTATAATATTGGCAAAAGTGCTAGGAATAGTAAATTTAGCGAGTAATATGTAGCATTCATGTGCCCAAGTACGAGTGCCTTCCTCAAGTGCCCAGGAATTATAAACCTGACAACCAATTTGCAGGATTCATAAATAAAAGCAATACAACTGTACTGTGGAATACAAAGGAAGGCTTTAATAAATGAAGAATCATAATTTGCCATTGAAAAAGACTTAATATTGGAAAGATGCTAGTTCTTACTGAATTTAATAATTAAATTCAATAAAAGCTGAATCAAAATGCCAAAGTCTTTGCAGGTGAGGTGGGATGCTACACTTTATGCTGAGGTTTGCAAACGGATCTGCTAGCTAAGAATGGTTTTTACATTTTAAAGGGTTGTGAAAAGAACCAAAGGAGTAAGTGATAAAATAAAATATTTACTCTCTAGCCCTTTATAGAAAGAGTATGCCAACTGTTGCTTTTTGATATTTGGAAGTATAAACAAATGAGAATTGGCAGTACAGTTTTGAAAAGGGGAATGAGAAACTTGCCCTACCACAAGGAAAAACATTAGACAAAGGTAACTTTCAAAGATGTCATATTGGTGCAGGAGGGGACTGGCAGATTATTGGAACATGCTGAGCAGTCCAGAAGTAGACTTGGATGTGAGCACTTTAGTATGATTTTATTATAATAAATTTGGAACATTAAGATCAGTGTAAAGAAAAATCTGTAATCCCAACAAATAGTTGTTCGCTGGTAATATTCTGGGTCATTTGTGAACTTTTTTTCCTATCATGTCCCTCTTTATTCCTTTTTCTTTTTTTTCCTTTAAATTCTTTGTTTTCTTAGAACAGTTTAAGGTTCACAACAAAATTGAGTGGAGAGTACAAAGTTCCTATATATTTTTTACCCCTGCACATGCATAGCTTCCCCACTGACAACATCATGCACCAGATTGGTATATTTGTTACAGTTGATGAACGTACATTGACTTGTCATTGTCACCCAGAGTTCATACTTGACGTTAAGGTTTACTTTTTTTTTAAAGCCAATAAAATTTAGCAGTGGGGGATTATATACCAACTTTAGTGTTATAAGTTAATAATATTAATAAGTTTTGATAACCAACTACCGTTGGACCAGCTTACATTAGAGTTTTAAAATAATTTTTCCAAGCATCACATTTAGTGTCTGCATCATGAACATCCTGATTTATCTGTTACCTTTTGGTTGTATCTATTGACATCCATACATATCAAGAAAAATATATATATATATGGTCTTTAATATAAAATATATAAAACTGTCATTATCTGACACTTTCTTTGAAGAAGCCTTTTAGAATTCTAATTACTGGGTTAAAGAGCGTAGACCGGTCACGTTGGCTCATGCCTGTAATCCTAACACTCTGGGAGGCCAAGGCGGGCGGATTGTTCGAGGTCAGGAGTTCAAAACCAGCCTGAGCAAGAGCGAGACCCTGTCTCTACTATATATAGAAAGAAATTCATTGGCCAACTAATATATATAGAAAAAATTAGCCGGGCATCACCATGCCTGTAGTCCTAGCTACTTGGGAGGCTGAGGCAGAAGGATCGCTTGAGTCCAGGAGTTTGAGGTTACTTGTGAGCTAGGCTGACGCCATGGCACTCACTCTAGCCTGGGCAACAAAGCAAGACGCTGCCTCAAAAAAAAAAAAGTGTAGATTTTTTTTTTTTAATGTTTGGAAGCTTGAAAGTTCATTCATTATCTTAAGCTGGTTGTAATCCACTCTATAATCCTGGGGACATATGAAACTGACTATACTATTACACTTGGTTTTAATATTATTCCACTTTTTAAAAAATCAACACATAGAATTTAAAGAGTTTAACTGCTTATTGAAACTGACATGTAAAGATTGATTTTCTTACAAACTAAAATTTAATTAGTGTCATTAAATTTTAGTTGTACTTTTCAAAATTTTAAAAGGTATAAACTTAAGCACCAATTAAATTCTTCTTTAGAATTTTTGCCTTTCAAATGTTTACTATAAAGCTTTAAAGAATTGAAATAGAAATTACCATGCTACTGCAGCTGACATAGTTTTGTGTAGTGTGCTTGTCCTGTCATTTTAGTGTTACTGATGTACTTTGAATCATTTTTTACTTTTTTGTAGTGTTCAACTTAGTAAGTCTTTATTTATTTAACTATATTTAGTGATGGGGTCTTACTCTGTTGCCTCGGCTGGAGTGCAGTGGGTGTGGTGATAGCTCACTGTAACCTTGAACTCCTAGGCAAGCGTTCCTCTTGCATTTGCCTCCGGAGTTGCTAGGATTACAGGCATGCACCACCATGCTCAACTAATTTTTCTTATTTTTTGTAGAGATCAGGTCTTGCTGTGTTGCCTAGACTAGTCTTGAGTTCCTGGTCCCAAGCAATTGATCGTCCTTCCTCAGTGTACCAAAGAGCTGGGATTATAGGCATGAACCACCATGCCTGGCCAGAAAAATATTTATTTTAAAATACAACATGGTGGTGTCCCCAAGTCTTATATTTTTAGTATTATAGTTAAGAATACATCTAAGTTTTTTTTTTTTTTTTTTTTTTTTGAGACAGAGTCTCACTCTGTTGCCCCGGTTAGAGTGCCCCATGGCACCAGCCTAACTCACAGCAACCTCAACTCCTGGGCTCATGCAATCCTTCTGCCTCAGCCTCCCGAGTAGCTGGGACTACAAGCATGCGCCACTGTGCCCGGCTAATTTTTTCTATATATTTTTAGCTGTCCAAGTAATTTCTTTCTATTTTTAGTAGAGACAGGATCTTGTTGTTGCTCAGGCTGGTCTAGAACTCCTAAGCTCAATCAATAGCCTTGGCCTCCCAGAGTGCTAGGATTACAGGCGTGAGCCACCTGGCTCGGCCTACATCCAAGTTTTAAAATTGTGTAGTAGAAGATCAAAAATTCAAGCATGGCCGGGCGCGGTGGCTCACGCCTGTAATCCTAGCACTCTGGGAGGCCAAGGCGGGCGGATCACTCGAGGTCAGGAGTTTGAAAGCAGCCTGAGCAAGAGCGAGACCCCGTCTCTACTCTCAATAGAAAGAAATTAATTGGCCAACTAATATATATGGAAAAAATTAGCCGGGCATGGTGGTGCATGCCTGTAGTCCCAGCTACTCGGGAGGCTGAGGCAGGAGGATCACTTGAGCCCAGGAGTTTGAGGTTGCTGTGAGGTAGGCTAACGCCAGGGCACTCACTCTAGCCTGGGCAACAAAACGAGACTCTGTCTCAAAAAAAAAAAGGGGTGGGGATAGAGTCTCACTGTGTTGCCCCAGTCTGGTGTGATCAAAGCTCACTGTATCCTCAAATTCCTGGGCTCAAGACTCTGCCTCCTTAGGAGTGGGACTATAAGGTGTGTGCTATCACACCCAACTAATTTTAAAAAAATTTTTTGTAGAGATGAGATCTGGCTATGTTGCCCCAGGCTCGTCTTAAAGTTCTTAAAGTCCTGGCCTTAAGTGATCCTCCTGCTTCAGCCTCCCAGAGGGCTGGAATTACAGGTGTGAGCCACTATGCCCATCCTATTTCTTATCTTTATTTAAAATAGTGCCTTCAACTGGAATGTTGATTTAGTGACTTACAGAGATAATTGCTGCTGTCTTTGTCCTATGTAGCATTTACATTTCTAATATGGCCACAGATGGTCTTTCTAGTTTAACTAAAGAAATAGTGAGGCAAGGAAGGTGGATATAAGGCAGTGCTACTGGTGATGGGTCACCAATCATATAGTCATCCATTCTTTTGTGCTAAAGGACTAGCCAAACCTTTGCAATGTTTGGAAATCCGGCTCTGTGTGCCTCATTTACTCATCCTTGGCCTCATTTACTCATCCTTGTCTTTTCTAAACTCTCAAATTAGTATGTCTGAGTACTAATTGCTAATGGTGGCTGAGGGTTATTGATCACTTAAGTGCCAGACTCTTGGATTGTCACTGAAAATCCTAAAATACTTTTTACAGATGAAGAAACTGACGCTTTGACGGATTTTAAGGACTTACCCTACATCATTTAAACTCCTGTTCTTTAAAAATTTACCTCTCTTATACTTATCTTAAAATTTAAAGGACTGATCAAATTAGGGGCTAGTGATGGATCCAGGCTGTGTTGATCAGTTGCAGCATTATTTGGAACCTCAGAGGATGGTATGTGGGTTAACATGCCGAAGCTATTATTTTCTCTCACCCCTTCGATCTGCTTTATTTTGATGCTTGATTTCAATGTCCTTTGTGCTGTTCCTTGCTAATAAATAGTTCAGTTCACTCCCACATTGTAGCCATTTATTAATTCGCTGAGGCCAAGAATATGGATAATTAGACCAAAGGTATGATGCCTTCAATACAGAAAATGGGAAATATGATATCTGAGAGTACCTTTAAAAGTAGGGTAAGTTTGCTTCCTCACTTGACTTTATACTGTCATAGGTTACTGTTGCTCTTGGGGGAAAAGGTGATTCCCTCTACCTTGTAAGGTACCCAGATGCATCAGGTAGAAAGATTTTTAAGAAATTGAGGAAAGTGATATATATAATTAATTTTTTTTAATTTCAAAAACAAACCAAATAGCATACCCAGCACAGTGTCTGGCCGTACAGTCTGCATTGAATAACTATTTGCAGAATGGGAAGCGAAGCAACCATACAGTTACAGTTTTTAATTATTCTTTTAAAGGTACTATTTATTTTGTGTTTCCCTTATACCAGACCATTTAAATGCTTTTTTATTTTTAACTAATTTAATCTCCACAATAATCCTGTGAGATAAGCACTACAGTGCCCATTTTAAGATGAGGAAATTGAGGTTTACTCCAAGAGCTTAAGTTACTTGCTCAGTACGACACAGCTGTGAATGGCAGAGCTGGGATTCCAACCTGAGTAACAGGGCTCTGGAGTGTTTGATCTGATCCAGTGCATCTCATATTTTCCTGAAAACCCTTTTTGTTTTTAAAACAATTTCCAATCTAATACTTTTGTGAAATGATAAGATTTTTTAAAGTAAACAAAATGTAAGTCTGAAGTAGATTTGTTTCAGTAGACATAAAATTGTCAAATTGCTGTATGTTTTCTAAATGTTTGCTTTTCATTTCTATACTTACTTTGCTGTTGACTATAACCAGCAGTAGTCTGCGGGCTGCACTCTGAGTTACTGTTCAAAGCATAGTGCCGGGAGAACTACTGGTTTTTACATACTTCAAATTAAGGGTTAGGTGGTATCTCTGAACCTGAGGAAGAAATCCTGAAAGTTCCTTGTAGTAAACATTTGTTGAATGAAGGTAATGGAGGTCACAAATTGAGTGGTCACAAATTGAGTGACCTGAGGGGGAAGATTCGTTATTATTTCTATAGGAGATAGTTTATATGTGTGTTTGTGTTGAGAGTTGGTGAGAAATCTTGAATGTTCTCAATGTAGATTTAAACATGGTGAGAAGAATCTAAGCTTTAGTCAAATTTATTAGAGAAAACACAGAACAATGCTAGATCTGGGAAATGTCTACCTTTATAATATTAGGATTGTCCCACAAGGTTAATATTATGCCTGATAACATGCTAATTTTTGTAGAATGTGGTAAAAAGCTACCTGAGATTGTTTGCAGCTAAGTTAGATTTTTTCCGCCCTGGCTTAACTTTTTTCTTCCCCTTTAACCTTTCTTCTGTTGCTGTGGCAGCCTGCTTAGCCCCAGGACCACTAAATTGTAATACTGAACATGATAAAACTCAATAAATCTAAAACCAGGTTTAATAGTTGGCACACAGATTGGTTGTCTTTTTCTATTCCCTTACTTGCCATCTGATTTTAATCTCTTTGACATGCCAATTAGTAGCTTCCATTGCCCACAAGATGAAAGGTATACTTATAACCTGACCTTTGAGGCCTTTCACAATCTCACTCCAACCTGCTATTGGAGCTGTATCTTTGGTTTCATGACCCCTCTCTTTCAGCCACACTGGTTACCCTCTTCTTGATGAGCACAGCACCGTCACACAGCTTTGTTCTCACTCACCTGAAATGTGTTGTAGAAGGTTTTTCAAGGGCAGTTTGTCTTTTAGGTTAAATATGTGTTTGATTACTTTGAGAGTAGCTGTAATCTGTTAACTTAGCCTTTACTTTTTTGTCCAGGTAATTTTACCTAGAAATATTGGTAAACCATGATCATTTAAGATGTGGGTTCCAATGAAATTTGTTCATTTGGGAGACCACCAATCAGAGAGTAGAGAGGAGAGGAGGGATATGGTGGGACTTTGTAGTATAGATTTTTGTTTTTAAATGGAATGTAAATTTAAAATTATTTTACTGTCTTGCTATATAGGAAGCTTAAAAATAAGCTTGTTATCTCTCCTAGTTTTTAGTTCATATACAGATCAATATGTTAATCATATGAAAAGCTAATTGTGTGGCCAGTAAAAATTTTTATGGTGCTTCAGAGCATTTTGTTTAACATCTAATATGTTTATATAATATTAGAAGTGAAGACCATAAGATTTTAAGTTAGTATATTTATACATCCACAGACATTTTTAAAAAATATGAGTAGCTACTTTCATTTTAATTATAGGAAAAGTACAAAATTATGTGTTCTTAATATAAAGACTACAATCAATTACTTAAAGTAGGACTTTTAGTTCAGAAGAATGCTTTTTTAAAAATTCTAGGACTTGAACATGTTTTTTTCCTGATTACCCTGCTTCTAGTTCCTGTGTGTCCAAAGACTTGATACCATCTTAGTCTGCCATCATTCTCCTAATAGTGAAAAGAACAGAATAGAAAAGAAGGGAGAGTGCTAAATAAGTTAAAGAGTGACATTTTGGAGCCCATGAAACTTGTAATTACTCATATTGTAATTACTTCATTGTTTTTTATGTGCTGCTGAGGTAAAAGGTTTAAGTAAGTGTTGTGGAAGTATGGTTGAGGTAAAAGGCTTAAATATTATCAGAGTTGTGAAAGTATGGTGTATAATGAAGATTTTGAGCTTATGAATAAATTTAAGAGAATTTACAGTGCTGTGCTGTTTAACTTTGGGAGGAAGGATATCATCTGGCATATCCAACCTCACAAATCCACATATGTCAAACCCTTTCGTAGGATCATTATTTTAAACCCTACAAGACACCATTATTACTGTTCTTTTAAGTTGTTAATAATATTCTTTTATATATTTACCGACCTACTTAACCTTTTCTACTGTTCCTCATTCTTTTTTGCACCTCCATGCTCCCATCTGGGATCTTTTTTCTCCAGTCTGAAGACTTGACTTTGGTATTCCTCTTTGGATCCACGGGGTGGGTGGGTGGGTGGGTAGGTGTGTGTGTGTGTGTGTGTGGGTGGGTGGTAGAGAGGGTGGGGGTAGGTATGTCTGGGACTGTCTTTCTCATTTATTTTATTTTTTTATTAATTTATTTTTATATTTATTTTATATTTATTTTTATATTATTTTTATATTTATATTTATTTTTATTTTATATTTTATATATATTATACTTTATATTTGTTACTTTTATTTTTTTGTCAAGGAAACGGATTGGTCTCTAGAATCTCTTTTATTTTTAAAGAATATTTTTCCTTGGCATCAAATTCTAAGCTGAAAAGTTTTTCTTTCAGCACTAAGATGTTATTCTGTTGTCTTAATGGTTTCTGTAGTTTCCATTAAATTAGCTGCTGTTATTGTTTCCATGAAAATTTCTCGTATGTATGTTGTCTGTTTTTAATATTGCCTCTTTATCTTTGGTTTTCATTAGTCTGATTCTGATGTGCCCAGTTCTTTTGTTTGTTTGTACTCCTTGTTTGTACTGAGCTCTTTGAATCTGTGGCTTGAGTTTTTGATCAGATTTGATAAACTTTTGGTATGTTTCCTTATGTATTGCTTCTGTCCCATTCTCTCGTTTTGTCCTTGAACCTCTTAACCATGTTTCTTACAGTCTGTTTTTTCCCTTCTCTGTGCTTCAGTTTGAATATTTTCTTTTGACCTCTCTTTGAGTTCACTAATCCTGCATTCTGCTGAGTTCAGTCTGTTGTTAGTCATCAGTGAGCTTTCATTTTCAGATATTGTAGTTGGCGGTTTCAGAGTGTCTATTTGATTCTGTTTAAAAATAGATTCTAATTCCTTTTTCAAATATTCCCAATATTTGCATCCCTTTCCTCCATTTTTCCTTCTATTTTACCACAGTAGTTAGAGTTTTTAACTCTTTGTCTGCCAACTCTGTTGTCTGGGTCATTTCTGGTGTCCTTCCATGGACAGTTTAATCTCTTGATTGTTAGCCACTTTAAAAAAAAAGTTGTTTGCATGCTGAATAATGTTTGTTTGCTATATATTGTTAATAATACCTATAGAGGCTTAGGATTACATTATCTTCCTCTGAAGAGTGTAGCCTTTGGTTCTTGGAGGCAATTAATTTATCGGTAGATTATAGACAGGTGTATTTCAGTTTTGCCTTACTCATAAGGCTTAAACCTTACTCCTAAGGGCATGGTCCTTTTCTAGGTTATGGCTTTTCTGTGGTTTTATTTGAAAACTGAGGGTTTTCACCCACCCCCTCTGGCTGGGTCTGAACTCAATTTCCCTAATGCTTGTGCAGCTGCAGAGTTTTGGCCCAGCTCTTTACTAGGCCACCCAGAGTTGCACCATGAAAATGCCAGTTTAGGAGTTAGCCAAGGACTTGTGAGGCATTTTTACATAGATTTATTTTTGGGGCTCAGTTCTCTTCTACAGTTCAGTTTTCTCTGATACCCTGTGCTCCAAAGCCTACCTGTCTTATCAGTCCCTAACTCAGTTTCTATTGAGACTCTTCCACTGTCTGTCTTGGCACCATCATTCGTTTTAAGCTATTGTGTTAGGAAATGGTGTTTGGTAGTTATCATCTGTTTGAAGACTTAAGTTGATAAGAAAATGCTGGTAAAAATGTTTAATTTTTTTTTTTAAGCCATCGACTACTGTATGTAAATTTTTGAGACTTTAACTATTCTATGTAAACATTTAAATTTATTCAGTTTTCAAGGCAGTAAGTTCCTGAGTTAAGCACTGTGATCATTGGCTATACAGTTGTGACCAAAATCAAGACATAGCCCCCGCTATGAGTGACTTAAAGGCTAGTAGAAAGAAGTTCCTGTCAGATGTTGATAAGAAAAAAATGTATTATTTAAAATGGATACTTACATGTGTCTGTTCTGAGGCCTTTTAGATCATATGTATCTGATTACATATCTTGTTAACACATATCTGTGTTGTATCACTGGCTCAATTTACAGCTGATATCCAAATACTTGTTGCATCCCTCCCTCCTCCTTTCTTTGTATGAGCCTTTGTTTCAGCTTCTGGTGCATTTCTTGACTGTCTTGTTGACACCAATTTATGATAGGATGAAGAGCTACATGGAGGAATATGGTGAACACCTATTTTAAATTATCCCCAGGCTCTTTTTCTTTCTGGCATTTTTAGATGACAGTTTTAATTATGCTTGACCCAAAAGAAGATTAAGTTCAAGCCAGCGTCCACCTTCTTTGCTTAGGGCCTATTGAAAATGTCAAACTTTATAAGTTACTATAGGGAAAACAGTATGCCATGAAGGTATGGACCTTCGGCGTCTGCCATTGGCCTGGTCACTTTACAAAGCTTTGTCATGATACTATAGTTATTATATTCTGGGTAATTAGTTTTAATCCTTCATCATCCCCCAGCTCCAAATCCCCCCCCCCCCAAAAAAAGATTAGGCCATTAAATGTGAAATGTCCAATTTCAGATCAGAAGTTTAGTTTATTATATCTCAAACAAGAAGCAGTACAGTTAAAGTATGTGTGGAAACTGTTGACACAGTTTTGACATCTTAAGGGTAGCTCATTTATGACAGCAGTGAAGAGGCCTTGAGGGCAGAGTGGTCAAGTCCAGCTGCCTTAGTTTGACCAGCATTGTTTGTGTGACAGACGCGTGGTTGAGCATTGTCTTGTAAGAGGATTGGCCTGTCTCTGTTGACCACCTCGGCTGCTTAATCGCAAGCATCCTCATCATTTTGTCCAGTTGGTTGCAGTAGACATCCGCTGTAATTGATCGACCAGGTTTCATGAAGCTGAAGTGGATGATACCAGCACTGGACCACCAAACAGACACCATTAGCTTGTTTTGATGAATATTCGATTTGGGGCTGTGTTTCAGCACTTCATCTTTATCCAAGCATTGTGCCAAACACTTGAGATTGTCAAAAAGAATCCGTTTTTCATCACATGTAACAATGTGGTGTAGAAATGGTTCGCCTTTATGTCGTGACAGCAAAGAAAGGCAAGCTTCAAGACAGTTTTTCTTCTGACGCTCATTTAATTCATGCGGTCCCCATCTATCCAGCTTCTTTACCTTGCCCATTTGTTTCAAATGGTCCAATATTGTTGGAATAGTAACATCAAACCTTGCTGCTGATTCACGAGTAGGTTGAAATGGGTTCACTTCCACTAAAGCTTTCAGCTCATCGTTATCCAATTTGGTCTCAGGTCACCCACATGGCTCATTTTCAAGATTAAAGTCACCAGACTGGAACTTCTCAAATTGACATGTTGTGCGTTCATTAGTCACATCCTTCTCAGACACTTCGTTGGTATTTCAAGCTGTGTGCACTGCATTGGTTCCGCGATGGAACTCATGTTTGAAAATAACACGAAATTTTGACTTAAACTGTGGTTTCACAAAAATTGCTCTAAAAAAATTTGAAAGATAATCAGAAGCCAAAACATGTGTTTGAAAGACCGAGGATGTGCCTTCACAATAAACATAAAACAAGAAGTGTCAAAGTGAAATGTCAGCGATAACTGTCAAATTTAGTACTTAAGGGAATTGGACATTTCATACTTAATAACCTAAAATATTCAGTACTTTAATATGATGGTATGTTAAGAAAAATAGCTGCTGCTCCTAACCTTTCCATAGTCTATGACAACCTTCCTGATATTTAAAAACGTGCAAGTGGAGGGATACCCGTATATATATAATTATTATGTATTTAAATTTGAGAAACTCTTTGCTCTTAATGAAGAGATACTATAATGGAAAGACTTGTGCATTTCTTAGCTGTGGGTTTGTGGTCTATTTTATGGATTGATCTGCTCTAATTCCATCTCCTTTAAAAGATATTGTCAGCAATATTGGCTCCAGTTTATTTAGAATATTGGTATTTTAAGTATGTTAAGAAATATAAAATGTTTTAAAATGTTTTCCACTAGGAAACCACCCCTACTCCTAATCCCCCGCCTACAGAAGAGGAGAAAACAGAATCTAATCAGGAGGTTGCTAACCCAGAACACTATATTAAACACCCTCTACAGAACAGGTAAGCTTTCTCACACCTAGGTTTTCTAATTTAGGCAACAAGGTAAATGGTCAGCAGGGCAGGTTTTAAAGAGAAAGTTAGATGAGACTAGTTTTCTTCCATAGGCTAGGGTTGAGGGTTCCATTTTCACTGGGATGACTTGTTATTAGCAAGCAGTTTTAAGTGTGAGTCTTGACCTCAGAAAAAAGTAGGTGAGAAGTCTGTTTGAAACGCAACAAGCACATTGGCGGTAATTGAAACCACAGCAGTAAATTAGTTCTCTTGAGAAATGAACTTGACTCAGGACAGATGCCTGGGATATCTATCATAGGGGAATTTTGTTGAGGGAGAATGCCTACGAAGGATATAGATGGATTAAAAGTCCATACTGATTTAAGAGAAAGTGTTTTAGTAGTATATAGATGATGGAAAAAAAGATTAGGGCAGTTTGAAGAATGAATAGGATATATACAGATTGACAGAGCAAGAACAGGTAACTTGAAGTTGGACTTAGAAGGAGAAGGAGAGCAAGGGAAAATGGAGTTTGGAGCTTGGTTGGTTGGTTTGTATTTAAGATACAGACAAGTTAGGAGAGGAAAAGAGAGATTAAGATGAGTTAAGTTTTCATAGTTAGCAGTGTAGTAGGAAGTTGAGTTCAATATGTGATTTTTCCCAACTCCATCCACTCCTTCCCAGTATGTTTGTGTTTTTACTTACTGCTTTTCTGGATTATATAATGGAAATTAACTTGAATCCATTGATAGCTGATGGGGAGAAGAAAATGGCAGCTCAGAAAGACTGTTAAGACTCTGGAAGAAAGTAAATTGGAATTAAATTTGAGGATCTTGAAGTATTTCAATGCCTTTCATTGTTTCTTTTTCTTTTTTATTTGCTTTTTTAGGGCAGAATTTTTATTCTATTTACTTTAAAGAGCCCACAGGCCTGTTTATAATTTAGTTTCATTGATCAAAAAAATACAATTTTGTTTTATGACTTTAATGTTTTTTATCTTTCCTTTGTTATGGTAGACCTAGTGAACTAATAGTCCAAACATACGTTGTGCAGATTTCTCACCAGGGGACCCTGTGGTTCAGCATATCTTCCAGTGAGGAACAAATCATTGTTTTAGACAATGGAGACTGTCAGCTAATGGAACATCAAAGGCCAAATAGTCCATAAAGAGTAAAATCCTTTCTCAGGAAAGCATTGTAGCCCATGTATTATTAAGTTGAACAGCTGATTAGTGGCAGTTGCATATAGTTCAACCTAATAGTAACACCAAAACCCTTATTTTTTTCATCTTTTCAGTGGTATCTTATAACAAAGCTAACTCTGTGGATCTTCTGCCTGTCTGTGAACCCAGTTCTTAGTGTTGCTGTTATGGTGGGGAGATGTAATCAAGGCACATATCCCTCACAGCTTGAATGATATCTGAGGAGAGATTCCTGAAAAGTGTCCTCTTCATTAAACAAGTTGATTGAATTCCAAAGTGAAATCTCTGGGGGCTTCAGTTTCTCTATGAATTCAACTTTCTGGCCAGGTGCAGTGGCTCACATTTGTAATCCCAGCACTTGAAGAGGTCAAGGCAAGGAGGATCACTTGAGGACAGAGTTTGAGACCAGCTTGGGCAACATAATGAGACCCCATCTTTCCACATTAAATAAATAAGTAATATAATCTACTTTTTGTGTAAAACAACAAATATCATTTGGAAAAATATTATATGATGCTTTATGGTTTCAATTTTGGTTGTTTACCCACTATTTCCTTTTTGTTAATATTGCAGAATTTACTATGCTTTCTTTAAAAAGAACCTATAATAATTACAAGAAAGATTAAACGAACCCGGTACAAGTAATTTTTCTGCTTTCATAAATATACTCTCCTTATTTTACTGATTTCCACTCCCCAGAGCAATCAGTGTTAAATTTGGTTTGTATTGTTCCAGAACTTGTATATGCACTTATGTATGCTTGTTTTTTGTTTTTTTAGAGACAGTTTTGCTCTGTTGGCCAGTCTGTAGTGCAGTGGCATAATCATAGCTCACTGTAAACTGAAATTCCTAGATTCAAGCAATGGTCCTTCAGCTTCCTGAGGAGCTGGGACTACAGGCATGCCCAGCTAATTTAAAAAAAAATTTTTTTTTTTTTTGTAAAGATGGAGTCTTGCTATGTTGTCCATGCTGGTCCTAACTCCTGGGCTCAAGCAGTCCTCCTGCTTTGGCCTCCCAAAGTGTTAGGATTATAGACATGATATACTGTGCCCAGTCTATATCTTTTTTTGTACAAACGATCACATTATTGACCTTGTGCAGATTTTACCTTGTTTTAAACTACTGCCTTGTCATATACTGTATCAGGCTTACAATTAATGGGTGCATAGATTTTTTTTTTCTATTTATATATAGTACTGCAATTTATGTCCTTGTATATTTGTGTACTTGTGTGAATGCATTTATAGGGCAAAATTTCAGATTTCCTAGGATAAAGATTACCCCTTAATAACCTTTGTGGATATTGCCAAATTATTCTCCTTTACCAACTTAGACTTAATAGTTTGAGAGTTCCTGGTTTTTATTCCTGAGCAACTGGTACCATCAGTTTTTTAAATTGTTACCATATTGGTCCCAGTCTTATTTATGAAAATAATGTCTTAATGTTTTTAATTTGCATTTTTGAAATTGAATTTTCAGAACATTTTCATATTATGTTGATCACTTGTGGTTTTCTGTGACCAGTCTGTCTAATTCTTTTATCCTTTTTTTTCTTTTTGACTATCTTTTCAAGTTTATTCTTAGATTATCTTTTCAAATTTATTCACAAGCATTGAGATATATCTTAAAAGAGTTTTTTTGTTTGTTTGTATGTTTTTTTTTTTTTTGAGACAGAGTCTCACTTTATTGCCCAGGCTAGAGTGAGTGCCGTGGCGTCAGCCTAGCTCACAGCAACCTCAAACTCCTGGGCTCAAGCGATCTTGCTGCCTCAGCCTCCCAAGTAGCTGGGACTACAGGCATGTGCCACCATGCCTGACTAATTTTTTTTTCTATATATATTAGTTGGCCAATTAATTTTTTTCTATTTATAGTAGAGATGGGGTCTCGCTCTTGTTCAGGCTAGTCTCGAACTCCTGAGCTCAAACGATCTGCCCACCTCGGCCTCCCAGAGAGCTAGGATTACAGGCGTGAGCCACCGCGCCCGGCCTTAAAAGAGGTTTTTAATTTTCATATAGGCCGATATCATTTTTCTTCCATGACTTTTGGATTTCTATTAGTTGTAGGAAAACTACCACACAATTAACCTTTTTAATAGCTGCTTAGTAATCTCTTACATGGATGTATCATATTTAATTATTATTATTTTTTTTGAGACAGAGTCTCGCTTTGTTGCCCAGGCTAGAGTGAGTGCCGTGGCATCAGCCTAGCTCACAGCAACCTCAGTCTCCTGGGCTCAAGCGATCCTCCTGCCTCAGCCTCCTGAGTAGCTGGGACTACAGGCATGTGCCACCACGCCCGGCTAATATATGTATTAGTTAATATATATTTTATATATATACATATAACTTTTTTTTAGTTGTCCAGCTAATTTCTTTCTATTTTTTTAGTAGAGATGGGTCTCGCTCTTGTTCAGGCTGGTCTCGAACTCCTATTTTGTTACATAAAAATCCATTAGTCTGACTTGCGTTTGGAATGGATCTTTTTACTTGTGTATGATTTTATAACATGTTCATTTAGAAAATATTGATACAGTGAGTTAAATAGATCTTCTGAATGTTGACACATTTTATTATGTGCCTCTAAACTCATCAGAAATGTCTTCAATTTTTATGAAGCTGTCAAGCTTACGATGGCATATGAAACTTTTCCAAAATTCTGATTTTTCTTCTGAAAGCTCACATTTTAACCACCAGACTTGTTCTGTTTATTTTTCAAGAAATAAAACCATGGTTTATCAGTTATTTTTTCCAGTAAAAGCAATCTATGAAAAAAGTGGCTGGTTCACCTCATAATCCAAAAAATTTCCTAATAAGCATTGTACTTTGTTATGCAGTAGAAGTGTTTTTTTGTGCAGAATATGAGACATGTAAACAGATTGAAATGTAATGAAACTGGCAATGCTTATTGCTTCATCAAGGGCATTCCTTAAGTGAAACTGATGTAGTTATTGTGAGAGTTGGTAATAATAACGGATACAGTGACTGCTGGTACAGTTTGGTGTCTCTACCTTGATTCTCACTAAGGCACAAGCAGATTTAGCCACCATTGCTTTTGCACCAGTTAGTGTAGACATCAACACAGTGAAAAATAAAATAACATCTTAGCATTCTTACGAGAAAAGGATCTTGGAGCACCCTAGGGGTCTGCAAACCACACTTCGAGGACTGCTGATAATATATATTCAATTTGGAAAACTCTGCAGACAACGTTTTTATTGATGAGAAAATGGAATTTCCTTTTGGCTTACCTTATTATTGTAATCTAGAGAATGTTGAATTTAGTTCTTCTAAGAAAGGTGAACCATCTTGTGATGATAACATTTAAGTGCACATGAATTTTTCTTCAAGGTATTAGAGAATACAGGCATACTTCATTTTGTTGTCTTAACAAATAATGTGTTTTCTACAAATTGAAGGTTTATGGCAACCCTGTTGAGCAAGTCTGTCGGTGAATGGCATGTACTCATTTCATGTCTCTATTTCACATTTTGGTAATTCTTGTAATATTTTGAAATTTTTTCATTATATCTATATGATGATCTGTGATCAGTGATCTTTGATGTTACTGTTGTGATTGTTTTGGGGCACTGCAAACTGTGCCTTTTTGTAAGATAGCACACTTGATTGGTAAATGTCTATGCTCTGACTGCTCCACCAACCACTGCTCCTTCATCTCTTTACCTCTCCTTGGACATCCCTATTCCCTGTAACTCAACAACATTGAAATTTGGCTGGTTAATAACCTTCCAGTGGCCTCTAAGTGTTCAAGTGAAAGAAAGCCTTGTATGACTCTCATTTAAATCAAAAGCTAGAAGTTAAGCTTAGTAAGGAAGGCATGACAAAAGCCAAGATAGGCCAAAAGCTAGGCCTCTTGCACCAAAAGTTTCCCAGGTTGTGGATGCAAAGGAGTAGTTCCTGAAGGAAATAGAAGTGCTACTCCAGTAAACATACACATGATAAAGTGAAATAGCCTTATTGCTGATCAAAGAAAGCTTTAGTGGTTTGGATAGAAGATCAGACCAGCCACAACATTCCCTTAAGATTAAGATTAATCCAGAACAATGCTCTAACTCTCTTCCATTCTATGAGGGGTAAGAGAGGTGAGGAAGCTGTATAAGAAAAGGTAGCAGAGGTTGGTTGATATGGTTTAAAGAAAGAAGCTGTCTCCATAACATAAAAGTACAAGATGAAGCAGCAAGTGCTAATGGAGAAGCTGTATAGGGTTATCCAGAAGATCTAGCCAAAGTCATTGATGAAGGTGGCTATACTACAGATTGTCAGTGTAGACAGAATAGCTTTCTACTGGAAGAAGATGCCATCTGGGACTTTCATAGCTAGAGAGAAGTCAGTGCCTGGCTTCAGAGCTTCAAAGGACAGGCTGACTCTCTTGTTTGGGGCTAATGCTGCCAGTGACTTCAAGATGAAGCCAGTGCTCATGTACCATTCCAAAAATCCTAGCACTCTTGAGAATGATGCTAAATCTGTTCTGCCTGTGTTCTGGAAATGGAGCAACAAAGTCTGGATGACGGCACATATGTGTGTTTACAGCATGGTTTACTGAATATTTTAAGCCAACCATTGAGACCCTACTGCTCAGGGGAAAAAAAAGACTTCTTTCGAAATATGACTGCTCGTTGACAGTGCACCTGCTCATCTAAGAGCTCTAATGGAGATGTACACCACATTCATTCTGCAGCCCATGGATCAAAGAGGAATTTCACCTTTTAATTTGTATTATTTCAGAAATACATTTTATAAGGGTATAGCTGCCATAGATAGTGATTCCTCTGATTGATCTGGCAAAGTAAATTGAAAACCTTTGAAACGATTCACCATTCTAGGTGCCAAGAAGAACATCCATGATTCATGGGAGAAGGTCATATCATCAACATAAGCCCTGCACAGTAGATGCCCCTGCAATCCAGCTAGGGGAGGCTGAGGCAGGAAGATCGCTTAAGCCCAGGAGTTTGAGACCAGTCTGTGCAACATAGTGAAACCTCATCTCCAGAAACAAAAATATCGATGGATAGGAGTTTGGAATAAGTTGATCCCAACCCTCGTGTTTAACTTTGAGGGGTTCAAGACATTAGTGGAGGATATAACTGCAGATGTGGTGGAAACAGCAAGAGAACTAGAGTTAGAAGTGGAGCCTGAAGATGTGACTGAATTGCTACAATGATAGCATTTTGAAGGCCGGGTGCCGTGGCTCACGCCTATAATACTAACACTCTAGAAGACCAAGGTGGGAGGATTACTTGCTCTCAGGAGTTGAGACCAGCCTGAGTAAGAGCGAGACCCCCAACTCTACTAAAAATAGAAAAATTAGTCATAGTATGCACCTGTAGTCCCAGGTACTGTGGAGGCTGAGGCAGGAGGATCGCTTGAGCCCAGGAGTTTGAGGTTGCCATGAGCTAGGATGATACCATGGTACTCTACTCAGGGCAATAGTAAGACTCTGTCTCAAAAATAAATTAATTAATTAAATTAAGAGAAAAAATTTTGAATGGATGAGAAATTGCTTCTTAAGAATGAGAAAAGAAAGTGTCCAGTCTTTATCCATGTTTCATCAAGTGTCAGAATTTTCTTCCATAAGGCTGATTAATATTTCATTGTATTTATATTATTATTTATCTTTTCATCTGTTGATGGACAGTTGGATTGCTTCCACCTTTTAGCTCTTGTGAATAATGCTGCTATGAACATGGGTGTACAACTACCATTTTTTCATACTGACCTTTTATTTTTAGATGGGCGCTCTGGTTTTTTAAAAATGATAAAAGTAAAACTTGGCAAGCAAACCTTCGGCTGATTTCTAAGTTTGATACTGTTGAAGACTTTTGGGCGTAAGTACCATTTTAGGATATTTGTTGTTTTGTTGTTTAGTTTTTCATTTTAAATCAAATTCACAAAAGGATGAGGTGAACAGTTAAAGTATATTCATCTATAGAACTGCCTTTTTTGTCTGAATAGGTGATTATGGCCTGTCAGTTTGACTTAGTTTCAGTTTTGTCATTCTTTAGCTCTGAATATTCTCTATTCCGTATCTGAGATACCCTTCACTTGAGAATCCTTTATTGTCCCCAGAAGTTTTGACAACAAGTTGGAACTTGTTTCCGTTTATTGCCTAGATATATTTTCCTCATAACTGGGTATTCCAGAGCATCATTTAATTATGTTTTTATCAACTTCAGGAAGAATAGTTGAAATAGTTTTTAGATTTTATTTCTGATTTATGAGAAAGTTATGATTTGGGATCATCTACTTTTGCATGACTTCAAAATAAAGTTTTAAATTGTAAAGTCTCTTTCAAGAAGTTTTGATATTGATACTCTAAAAACAGTTAACTTAGTTTGTCTTAGTTAGAAAACGTGTAGGGATTACTTGTAAGGAGAATGTGTAGAGTGGTACTATTTGAGAACTCGAAAGGCAAAATTTATTAAAAACATTTTTAAGAACTTTTAATTACCTCACAATTATCTAAATATTCTAACTTGTACATCTTTATTTTAAGATTAATATATATATGGTGAATTAGTGGTGCTTTTCTTACATTTTAATGTAACCCTGAGTGTGTTCTGCTCACACAAGGAAATGGATTGTGGTCATTAATTCATACATGCATACCTCCTCAAGGGGAGAAAAAATATTCGTCTGTATATTTCCAGTGCTTGACCTGGAAATATACAGATCATATGCATACTAAAGACATTTAGTATGCATTTTCATCACTGAAAAAGGCAAAGCATAGAATACTTAAAGAAAACTATAAGTTGTGAACTCCTTTGTGAGTAATCATTTTTTATTAAAAGCATTGACTTTTAAAAAAAAGAATAGAATTATATTTAAGTCCTATGACTTGGTAGATCTAGTTGTCTAGTTAAACCAGGATTATTCTTTGCCCTTCATCAAAACATCAAGTGGTTTTTCTCCTCGAATTGTGTTTATTTAATACTCTTGAATAACGCTAGTTCCCTTCGCCAAAAAAATCCCTTCAGTCCCCTGCAGAGGAAAAGGAAGATTCTTGAGCCACCCTCTCATATCAGATTTGTACTTATGTAGTTTGGTTTTCACCAATTTCCTTAATTGTATTTCTAACTTATCCTCTAATTAGAACATTGCTCCACACTTTAATTATGTGTAAGCAGTATCATTGCATTGTGTATTTTTATACCATAATTTAGAGATATGAAGGAATCCTTCAGCTTCCTATAAATATCCAAGTCATTTCCTAATTTCTCACTTTTTTTCTAACATATTTAGTGTAAACAACCATTGTGTCCTTTTGTATTTATCCAGTCTGTGTAATTTTAGGATTCTCTTTAAATGTGCCATTATAAATTCTCGTTACAAACTTACTTAAGAGACCCTAGAACATTATGAAGGAGAAAGCAGGCAGCAGAAAAGAAACATTAGTCTTTTCTATCTTGAATGCCACCAAAGAAGGTTACTCCCTCAATATCCGTTCATTTTATGAAATTAGTGGTGCTCATTCTATAGTCACTGTTAGTATCCAGGCCTCTTTTGTTGCCTAGTGGAGGCTGTCATTGATAATGTAGTTTGGAAAGAGTTGCCATTAGGTAGTGACTCAGCAAACCTTGTGTGGTCTTATGCTATCTCAGCCAAACTGGATTTGTGTGTTAAAGTGTGGAATATGATCCAAAGGATGCCAAACCTTAACTCTGTTACCAGTTTTATAACAATTTTGCTATAAGATTCTATAGGAGATCAAATGATCTTCTCCCTACCTTCAGACAAATGAACATCTCAAATATTATTCTGTTATTTTGATATTTGGGAAATAGTTTAGAAATATAGATTCCAGGGTTCTCCCACATATTTAAGTGCTTATAATCCCAAGGTGTAGGGCTTGGAACAGTGTGTGCTTTTTTAAAGTTTCCCAAATGATTATTATGCTAACAGTTTGTGGTGTTTGGAAATCATTGGTTATGTTGATTATTTCGTTTATGCAATCCTGATGGTCAGGAAGTCTTTCTCTTTCATTTACTTAAAGCAACCTCATACCTTTCTTCTAAGTTTCTTATATATATCCATATGTGTGTACTGAGTTAACTAACATATAAAAATATATTTTTGTCAGTAAAGTCATTAAAAATATTTTCTTGAAAATTGTGTGTATCAGAAGTCAATTCTTGAACTGACTGTTAAGATCTGTTTTGTCTGTTTTAGAAATTGATTCCATATAAAAACAAGTAAACATGAAATTTTACCTATTTTTCATCATATTTTCTAAATGTATATATATATGTAAGCACCTAAACTCTACACATTCTTTGTTTTTAATTATCCTTTTCTTTTACCTAGTCTGTACAACCATATCCAGTTGTCTAGTAATTTAATGCCTGGCTGTGACTACTCACTTTTTAAGGTATGCTTAATTGATAATTTCATATATTTAATATAAGACTGGACTATTCAGGTATTCATTAAGAAATCTTGCCACAAACTTAGTAATAGTTTATATTAATACTATGATGCACAGGCTAATAATTAAATTGGCTTTAGTAGCTTTCGCATGAATATATTTTGCTTTATTTATAGTATAAATAGTAGAAATTAAGGATCTTGACTCCATGGGCGTATACTGAGATTGATTTTGAAGAGAGCTTTGATTAATCCAATCCGGTCCCTCCTTTATATATTTGAGCAGACTCAATTTGTCAGGCATTCGTAACCTCCGGTGTGTGAGTCCTTGAGTTATTTATGAATGAGCTTTGTCAGGTGGTAGGCAGATGGGCATTCATTAACTCTGAAATTGTGTGATTTTTGCACATATATTCTAGGTATAGAACTGTGCATAGCTTCTAAAATGTGTCTGCTACTCAAGAAGTTTAAGAACCTACAAATTAAGTGAAACCTAAGGTTTGATAGCTAATACGTGACAAAGTCATTACTTAATGCAGTCTTATGCCTCTGGCTTTAAATCCTATATGCTTTTTTAAAACTACATCAGGGGGCCGGGTGAGGTAGCTCACGCCTGTAATCCCAGCACTCCGGGAGGTCAAGGCGGGCAGATTGCTCGAGGTCAGGAGTTCGAAAACTACGTCAATGATATTTTTATGGGAAGTAAAGTAAAAAGTTGACAGTGTTCCTTGCTGTTTCTAATGCATTATTCTCAAAGTCAAGGTAACTGTTAGCTAACATTGTTGTCTTCTCACCCTGTAGGATGGTATTGAGCCCATGTGGGAAGATGAGAAAAACAAACGGGGAGGACGATGGCTAATTACATTGAACAAACAGCAGAGACGAAGTGACCTCGATCGCTTTTGGCTAGAGACAGTAAGGTTTTAAGATTATAAAGCAGTTTTAAAGGCAGTTTTGGAATACTGGAACTTAATGTTACATTATATTTTACACCAGTTACTTAATTTAAGAGGTGATAAGGATGCCCACAGCAGAAAATCTATGTCAGCAGTTATTTTTGTCCTATCATGTGAATCTTGTATACTCTACATACTAGAGTATACAAGATTGCAGTAAAACATCCTACCACATTACGAGTCAGATATAAATTGATTGGCAGTTGATTCTCACTGGTCATTTCATTAAGCTTAAAATTACAGAACCTTACATTTTGTATTAAGTTTTTGAAACCCATTGATCAATGGAAGAAATAAGGATTGTTCCTTAACACTATTCAACTTACATGTTGTGATGTAACCTGGAACTTTTGGCTTTAATAAGATATATTAAATATAAGACAGTAGGCATTTTCTATAGTCCTCTGACCCCAAGTTCCAAACCCCAAGCTTTTAGTTCATAGTCTCTTTTGTATCCCTAGCACTTGACACAGTGTCTGGTTTATATTAGCACTTACTAAGTTAATCACTTAAAAATATTTGAATGATTTTTTTAAAGAGATAATATTTTTGTGGGGGTGGAGATCATCAGTAAATAACACTTCAGGATTCCACATTAAAAAGTCAGAACAGGCCGGGCATAGCACTCTGGGAGGTTGAAGCAGGAGGATTGCTTGGTTCAGGAGTTTGAGACCAATTTAGACATTAAAAAAGTCAACTTTTGATTTTTAAAAGTATCTAGGCAAGTATAGTAGAGACATTTTCAGTCTAGTAAGCTGTTTATAATTTGTTGAATATAATTTGGGGTTTTTTTTCTAGCTGCTGTGCCTTATTGGAGAATCTTTTGATGACTACAGTGATGACGTATGTGGAGCTGTTGTTAATGTTAGAGCTAAAGGTGATAAGATAGCAATATGGACTACTGAATGTGAAAACAGAGAAGCTGTTACACATATAGGGTAAGTTTTACTTTCTGCCTACTTCTTTTATAATATTAAGATATCTAAAACCAGAAGTTCTTTTATTTGTAGCTTTAGAAATACTTAGGGTGGTAGATCATTATTTTCCCTGTATTGTTTTCATGAATACTTTTATAATTTTGAACTGTCCTATTGGTGCTCAGTGTCTTGTTTATGTATTTTTCATTTCTGTAAAGTTGCTTTTCCTCACCTATGGAGTATTTGATCACTAGAGCACTCTACTTTGGCATGTAGCATTTATTCATTTGCTAAATGAGAATATAAGTATTTTTACTACTTTGAAAAGTTCTGAGAAAAAGCACTGCTTTGAAAAATGCTAATGTATAATGCTCATAATAATTCAGTGAGTACTGGCAAGTGGTGTATATGTATTTTTGGTATATGTGTTCTCATTAAAATTTAAGTAACATATCTTGGCTTTTGTCCGTATTTAGAACCGATGTGTTTATGGTTTTGGAGTTTTTTGTTTTGTTTTTAAAACCTTTTTTAGTAAGTTTTATTCTTTGCAAAAATGGCTTTTTCCAACCTAGAGTTTTCTTTTTATTACATTTAAATTAGTAATATTTGATATGAAATTTTATGTTAAAATCAGATGCCAGTAGTCATAGGTCACAAATTGTTTGGTTTGCCCCTTTGTGATTTTTCAAATATAAATTCTATGAACTTAATTTCTTTCTGTATCAAAAGGTATAGAGATCCAAGTTTCATTCTATCTGGGGTTTCTACAAGAGCTAAAGGAGTTGATTGTTGATTTAGTACCATATTTTTAATCTTTCAGCATTAAAACTTAATTGTGGGAGTTTCATATTTTTTTTGAAAAGAATTAAAGAAATTATGATTTTTTTACTATGAAAGTTTTCTCTTTTGTGAATATTAAATTTCTGTATAAAACATTTGACTTCAGTTTTTCAAGGCAGGATTTTTCTTTCCTTTTTTTAACCTTTTCAAGTTACATAACTTAGTGTTCTTGCTTTCTGGCATTTTAAATGGTTACATATAATTGAAAGGAATGCATTATATGCCAATGTAAGTCTGATAAAAACTTTATCATGAAATTATTTTTTATTTTTAGATACATAATTTTGGGTGGAAGGCAGTAAAATCTTCTGGAGGGTGGAGTATGGAGGATTTGTGGAGGATTTAACTTCATAGAAATGTGTATTCCTTTATTTTTATTTAATTTTGCTGCTTATTTTTGCCATTTTTTTCTTAGAATAAAGATTCGGATTCCTAATGTGACCTGTGAGGCTTTTTGTGGGCTTTTCTTCAAGACCTTGTCATCCTTACTTCATATTCATATTCCTTAGGAGCCATAGCCACATAGCCTAATTTTTGTGTTTCAGCCTTTAGGTGTACTTCTTTCTCTTAACATTATCCTTTTGACCTCGTGACTTTTATTTTGTTTTATTTTATTTTTGGAGACATAGTCTTATTCTTGTTGCCCTGGCTAGAATGCCGTGGCATCAGCCTAGCTCACAGTAACATCAAACTCCTGGGCTCAAGCAATCCTCCTGTCTCAGCCTCCCGAGTAGCTGGGACTACAGGCATGCACCACCATGCCCGGCTAATTTTTTCTGTATTTTTTTAGTTGTCCAATTAATTTCTTTCTATTTTTAGTAGAGATGGAGTCTTGCTCTTGCTCAGGCTGGTCTCGAACTCCTGAGCTCAAATGATCTTCCCGCCTCAGCCTCCCAGAGTACTAGGATTACAGGCGTGAGCCACTGTGCCTGGCCGACCTCGTGACTTTTAAAGTAGAGATTTCTGTAATTTTGCTGATGAGATTAGAACTTCCTTGTTATATGACATTGCAGCCCTTATATATTTATCCTCTTTGGTACTCATCACATTTTGTTCTTACAACAGAGCCATATCTTATTTGAAAATTAGGTTGTAGAGTTAGTGTGTAAGGCAGAAATTACATATGTTCTAATTTATCCTGAAAGTATCATCAGTCTCCCTTAAAGTGTTTTTGTGTGTTCATTCTTGTCAGTAACAGGTATGACAACTATAATTTGTATACAATATTTACTAGGGTTCATATGTAAAAGACAATATTTTAGATCAAAGAATGAAAATAGACAAGCATGTTAACTGATTTTCATTTAAGTATGCATGCAATAAGGTCTGTCATACATGTTTGAGGTTATTTGATTGTGTTTTGCCTACTAGACTATAAATGCCACAATGCCAGAGATTATCTCTGCTTTGCTCACTGTTGATTTAATGATAATTATCACAGTACAATAATATTTGGTAATTATTACTATAATTTAGTAATAAATATCACATACCTAATTGGTTCTCAAATATTAAGTGATTAACCAAGATTGTTGTGAAAATGAGTTGATTGTGTTGAAAGGAAAGGGTGTACAATTTCCTATTTTACTCTCAAGTCTAGGGGTTTTTTTTGTATGCAGACTAATAATACTGAATTTTTTAATTATTTAGTTTTTGGTGAATAAAAATTAATGGTCACTTTTCTTTTTCTTTTGCTTCTAGGAGGGTATACAAGGAAAGGTTAGGACTTCCTCCAAAGATAGTGATTGGTTATCAGTCCCATGCAGACACAGCTACTAAGAGCGGCTCCACCACTAAAAATAGGTTTGTTGTTTAAGAAGACACCTTCTGAGTATTCTCATAGGAGACTGCGTCAAGCAATCGAGATTTGGGAGCTGAACCAAAGCCTCTTCAAAAGCAGAGTGGACTGCATTTAAATTTGATTTCCATCTAAATATTGCTAAGATATAAGAGAAGTCTCATTCGCCTTTGTCTTGTACTTCTGTGTTCATATTTTTTTTTTTTTTTAATTTTGGCTAGAGTGTCCACTATCCCAATCAAAGAATTACAGTGCACATCGTCCCCAGAATCCATAAATGTGTTCCTGGCCCACTCTGTAATAGTTTAGTAGAATTACCATTACAAACACATTTTACCCATCCACAATATTCAAAAACCAATTTGCATTTCTATACCTTACAGGAAAGAAGTTCTGTTTATGTTCCATTGTATGCAGGAGCATATTTTGCTGGTTTGAAAGAGTATGATGCATACAGTTTTCTAGCATTTTTCTTTGTTTCTTTTTACAGCAGTGTCTTTGCTGTACTCTTGCTGATGGCTGCTAGATTTTAATTTATTTGTTTCCCTACTTGATAACATTAGTGATTCTGATTTCAGTTTTTCATTTGTTTTGCTTTTGTTTTTTTCCTCATGTAACATTGGTGAAGGATCCAGGAATATGACACAAAGGTGGAATAAACATTAATTTTGTGCATTCTTTGGTAATTTTTTTCTTTTTTGTAACTACCAAGCTTTGCTACAAATTTATGCATTTCATTCAAATCAGTGATCTATGTTTGTGTGATTTCCTAAACATAATTGTGGATTATAAAAAAATGTAACATCATAATTACATTCCTAAACTAGAATTAGTATGTCTGTTTTTGTATCTTTATGCTGTATTTTAACACTTTGTATTACTTAGGTTATTTTGCTTTGGTTAAAAATGGCTCAAGTAGAAAAGCGGTCCCATTCATTTTAATTTTAAGACAGTGTACAAAACTGTAAATAAAATGTGTACAGTGAATTGTCTTTTAGACAACTAGATTTGTCCTTTTATTTCTCCATCTCTATAGAAGGAATTTGTACTTGCAGGGCAGTCTCTGTTGTTTCTTCTTTTGTAGTGTCTTCTACATGAACAGCGTTAAGTTTGGAGCCCTAGTTTGATTATGTTTATTACAATTTTTAATAAATTGAATAGGTAGTATATATATGGAATTAAATTGATGTGGCTATCTTTGTTTTTTACAAAGTAAGGTACAGCCCTTCAGTCTTAGGTAAATAATATACTCTCTTAATATGTTATAGCTCAAGGGAGAATTGGGATCTTGGTGCATCCCTGTTTGATTAATAGGAATAGTAGTTGTAAAACTTGGTTGCCAAATTGAGATGTTCTTGTAAGTGTCAAAATGTTAGTGTAGGGAACGTACAGGTGGTGGGGCATATGCATTACGAATTTTGTTAGTGTTGCTATAAATAGAGTGGAATAAACAGGTATTAAGACATTTATAGTGGTAAATTGTTATTGTATGGTTTTCTGTAAACTTGAAAACTTGATCTACTCTGTGTAGGTATCCTTTGAAAGCAAACTTGAAAATATTTTGTATATAATATATAATTGTATAGTTCAGGTCCTGTGAAATGAAGTGTGGCTGTCATAGACCAAAGGGTAAGCTCAACTGTAGGTAGCAAAATGGAAGTCTTTAGTTGAGAGGAAAATTTGTCTTTAAATGGTGATTATGAATTGATCATTTAAAATCTGATAAATTTGATAAAGATCCTGTATAAAATAAACATGAAATTAATAGTATTGATTTCACTGCAGAATTTTAAAATAGATTAATGGGTACCACAGGTTGTCGTCTAAGTACTCTCAATGTCACAGACACCTCTCGTTCAGTGTTCTAGAACTGCTGAATCTTTGTGTTTATAATGTCAGCATACTGTACCTAATATTTAAGCCTGGGTGACTGGTTAAGCTGATTTATTGTCTGTGTTGATGTGTATGGTTGTGAGCACTTTAAGAGCTTGCTTAAAAGTGATGGTGGTATGTTGGCAAGGGGTAGGTTTAGAGTAGTGTGTCATCTATTAGAAATTAATGCAGTCCAGCTTTAAGAAGCAGCCCGCTTTTAGGGATAATAAGTGTAGGAATAATAAGTGTACACAGTTCTAAATTTTTGCAAAATAACTAACTGGTAGTATTTGATTATTCTTATCATTACCATTTTAGAATGAAAATTTTATTTTAAATCTTTTTTGGGGACAGAGAGGGATAGTAAATTACTCTGAATTTTTTTTAGCAATTGCTACTGGTATGCAGCTTTTCATAACTTACCTTTTCTAAATGTAACATTAGGCTATACATGATTTTCTAACTTATTCTTTCTCCTTGCCCAACAGGATATTATAAATATATTTTCATAATAGAGAATTGAAATAGTCTTTAAATGAATGAATAGCACTTCATTGTAGAGTTGTGACATATTTCACTTAATGAATGTGATATTTATTACCCCAATTCTGCAGGAGGATTTGATGCATACTATGTAATAATTAAATAATTACAACACTTACATGGTATTAATTATGTGCCAGGCAGTGATCTAGCCACTTTACATGCACATTAAGCTTTACAATAATCCTTTGAGATGTAGGTGTTATCCTCATTTAACAAATGAGAAACAGAAGCCTTAAGAATTTAAGTAACTTTATAAGTTGCAATTTGTTGATTTGAATTCTGGAAATTTGGTTCCAGAAACCCCAAATCACGTTATAATTTCTTTATAGGATAGGACCTATCTAATAGGTTGTCGTAAATTACATCAGATTGTAGTTTTATAGCACAGGCGTATAAACATTTCTCCCATTTTACTCCCTTTGGTAATGAGCGTAATACAGATGGAAATTTTCTCTAGAGTCACTCTGATACCAACCAACTAGACTAGTCAGTTGGGGGAAATTTAGAGGCAAAGATACAGGAGTTTACAGAGATATAGTATAAGTGAATAGTTGTACATCACATGGCAAAATTTTAGTCAACTATAGACCACATATATGATGGTGGTCCCATAAGATTATAATACCGTATTTTTATTGTACTGTTTCTATGTTTAGATATATTTAGATACACAAATACTTATCAATATGGAGTAGTATAGTAACATGCTGCACTTGTTTTTAGTCTAGGAGGAATAATAGGCTATACCATTTAGGTTTGTGTAAGTACTCAACGATAAAGTTGCCTGATGACCCATTTCTTAAACATATTCTTGTCATTAAGTTATCTTCTAAGATAAATGGCAAGATAAAGCAAAATGTTCAAATTGATAGGAGTTGAAATTCTTAAATACTAAAAGTTGCATTCAAAGGATAATTGAGTGAGACATTGTGACAAAATGTTTTACATTTTAAAATTATTTTTATTTATTTATTTTTTGAGACAGAGTCTCACTTTGTTGCCCAGGCTTGAGTGAGTGCCTTTGCATCAGCCTAGCTCAACAGCAACCTCAAACTCCTGGGCTCAAGCAATCCTACTACCTCAGCCTCCCGAGTGGCTGGGACTACAGGCATGCGCCACCATGCCCGGCTCATTTTTTCTATATGTAATAATTGGCCAATTTCTTTCTATTTATAGTAGAGACGGGGTCTCACTCTTGCTCAAGCTGGTTTCGAACTCCTGACCTCGAGCAATCTGCCCCCCTCGGCCTCCCAGAGTGCTAGGATTACAGGTGTGAGCCACTGTGCCTGGCCTACATTTTAAAATTAAAACAAGTTAATGACAAGACTCTATGCAACCTTTTATCTTTATTTCTTAGAGATTATCTTCATTATTGAGTAGTAAAAAAAAAAAAAAACAAGAGTCAGACCCTCTTTACACAAATTCAAGATTTTAGGCCAGATTGACATTGAAAAACAAAACTATTCAGCATGTCTCTGGGCACCTGTGTAGAAATTGAGTGTCTGGAAACTTCTATAGCAGTTTTATATGACTGATATTAAAAGTATATGATCATTTTTCTAGTAATTTTCTAGAAATATACTTTACAGAAGTATATTTGACAGAGTACAACTTAGGGGTTAAAATTAGTCCTTCACATAAGGTTTGAGAAGCACTACTTCCAGGTTCCCAATAGCCCAGGGCTGCTCATTTGGCCATCATTCCCGAAAACAATTAAGTCTATTATTAATATTACACTCCTCATTCTCCATACAACTAATGAAAATTGATTTGGTGTCAAAATTTTGGTCTTGTTCTGTAGTATCTTAAAAGAATACTCACTGTTATATCTTCCTTACTGTAAATTCCAACATGTAGATTTCAGTATTGTGACTCTTCCACTGGTAGAAGCAAAAATGAGATTGTTGACATGTTGAGCACGTTGTGGGTAGCACTGTCTTCTAATTCCAGGAAACCAGTTATCACATTTTAATCTTCCCCTTTATTCTGTATTTCATACTTTGTGATCTCATAGTTTTGCACAAAAGTCATTTCCCTGCCTTTTCTACAAACAACGTGTGTGTGTGTGTTTTGAGCACCTCTATTTACTGTGCTCTAGGTGTTGGGCATAGAGAGTGAGAATAAAATGACAACCCTCTGCTCTAAAGAAGTTTTAAAAGCAGATGTAGATTCAAAATAAATGAGTCTGTCCAGAAGGTTCTACAAATAACTTTTGTTATTGAAATAGAACTAGGATTTATATTACTGGGGATTATATAGTCTAGAGGCAAATATAAAATGTGGCGGTCTGACAACTCTTGAAGCTCTAAAACGTTGATTCTAAACAGATCACACTCCAGGAGACTCCAGCAAAAGCTGTACATGCAAATTATAGTTTTTGCAAGACCTAGTTTCTACATTTATATTACTGAACTCTGTGATTTCCCAAGTTACGTTTTATGGCTTTTTAAATTGTCATTGTACTTTTTAAAATTTTTCATTAATTTAACATTTTTAAGTATATTGTATTTTAAATGTAATTGTGCCTGCATTGGTGTTTTAGAGGTAGCAGTCCTTTCTCCAGCAACCTTCATAAATTAGCGATCTGTGAGTTTTTTCTTTAATGTTTGACCAAGTGTAACAAATGCTAATTTTTTTCCTTACAGAAGGGTAAAAATTGAAAATTTTCTGTCTCTTTCAATCCCACTCTTCTTTTTCAAAGTACTACTGAAATTTCTTGTACAGGTCTGGAAATTTTCTGCATATGCACGAGATATACAATATGTGTGTATACGTGTGTCAGTTTTTTCTTTGGACACAAAAATCCTTTTGCTAGCATTGCTTTCTCATTTAATAATTTTGGGCATTTTTACTTGTCAAAGCATGTACAATGCATTATTTTTATTGTGTAGTTATCCATTATATGAATGTATCCCATGTTGATGGACTGACAAGCTTCTTTCCTTCCTTTTGGAATTTTTGCTATACTGTTAAGTTGTAGTCATATCTTTGTACACCAAATATAAAGAAGACAGTTCGCTTTTCCTTAGCAGTACAAAGTGGCACTTACTTTCTACCACTTCAACACCCTAACCATTCTAATCCACATACAGGGACCAACATCTGTTTTGCCATTGTGTTCTACAGTGCTGCTTTGCAAGTTTTGCAGTTTTGGTCCTCGTGATATTTTCCTGATTGGTGTTTATTTTTTTCTAGTAAGCCAATATTATCATAAATACAAGTAGAACAGTTTATCTGCTAGATTGTACTGTTTCCCAAAGACGGGCAGTGTGCTGGTATCTACTTCCATTTTACATGTTTACCTGTAAACATTGAGAGAGCTTGAATCAAATGAGAAACAGAAGCATTAAGAATTTAACTTTATAAGTTGCAAATTGTTGGTTTGAATTCTGGAAATTTGGTTCCAGAGACCCTAAATCACATTATAATCACTATGTCCAGTTAGATATTGGACCTAGTTTTATTTTTAAGACTTATAATAAATTTAACACCGCAACTTTCAAAATGAGAGCATTTCCCAAACATATCTTTATTGTCATAACCAGTTTCCCTTGGCATTTGATTTGTTTTTAAGGGTGTTATTTTTCTGCTTTGTTTTTTCGACTTCAACCTTTGACTAAATTTTGGGTGAATGGTTTGTGCCTGTTGCCTGACATTAAGTTTGAGTGTGTGGGATGCTCCACAGGACATGCGAGGCATGTGATTTGCCCCTCCGTGACCCAGTTAGCATTGTTTCTTTATGTCAAAGTGTGAGTGGCTCTTTCTCTGGTCTAGCACTGCCTTTTAGGTGATAACATTTATTTATTTATGAATGAATGAATGACAGAGTCTCGCTTTGTTGCCCAGGCTAGAGTGAGTGCCGTGGTTTGGGCTCAAGCAATCCTGCTGCCTCAGCCTCCCGAGTAGCTGGGACTACAGGCATGCGCCACCATGCCCGGCTAATTTTTTCTATATATATTAGTTGGCCAATGAATTTCTTTCTATTTATAGTAGAGACGGGGTCTCGCTCTTGCTCAGGCTGGTTTCGAACTCCTGACCTGAAACAATCCGCCCGCCTCAGCCTCCCACAGTGCTGGGATTCAGGCGTGAGCCACCGCGCCTGGCCTAGGTGATAACTTTTAGATAATAACCATGGTTAAATATTGCATTGCATCCTGTGCTTCTTCATACATGAGAGTTTTGTAACTGAGGAAGAATGGTAGTTAAGCAGCTCATAAGTAATTATTTACCTCTTCATGCTGTTTTAAAAGTACTGCTTTTCATAAAGGTTCTATCTCGGGTTATCCATCCTTTTACTTTATTTGTGCCAGTAATTTCCAAATCTCTTGTCTTTAATCGTGGTCTTCCTCCTGTTTCTCCTTGCCTGCTGGATCTCTGTGTCAGGGGTCAGCAAACATCTGTTTTATTGAAATGTGACCGCAGCTATTTGTTTACATATGCCCATGGCTGTTTTTGTGCCACAAATGGCAGCATGGTTAGTTGTGCCAGAGACTACAAAGCCTAGCATAATTACTATCTAGTTCTTTATAGGAAAAGTTTGCTGACCCTGAACTTACTCTGTTTTATAGTGATAATATTGTTGGCAAAAAACAAGTACTTTCCTCTCTTTCCGTTTCTCTTTTACTTCCAGTAAATCCCTAACTGCATTGCTGACTAATAATGGCTTTATCATCAATCCAGTCAACTAAGCTTGGTTTGCATCCTTTTTTTTCTTTCACCTTCCACGTGGGCAATGTCTTCAAGTCCACTGCAGTTTCTCACATTTGTCTCCTGATTATCCCTGTCTGAGTTCTTACCCTGAGTGACATCCCAGCCAATCTCCCTGCCTTTTGCTTATGCCCTCAAACGTGCTCATTGTTTATCTGCCTATTTGGTGTTCTTTTTCTACTCTTTAGAAATTAGCCAAGGTAACCAGGGTTCTCTCAAAGTGGAAAATAGTGGAGCTTGTGTACTTATCATAGTGATAATTGGCACTTTTAATTATAAGATTGATTCTAAGTGGCTTCTGAATTTTCCAATAAAGCTGTATTCACACTTGTAGGACTGTCGTAGTAATATATTTCCTGTATTCCCTAAAGCAGCATGTGGTGTGTGTTTATTCCTTGCCTAATTGCAGGAAGGAAAAAAAATGAAGGGGAAAATGTGAAAAAAAGATTAAACCAAAAGTAAGGTTAGCATTCAAAATGCATTCCATAAAGCCCATTTGAAGTAATGAAATGAGAGGGAGAGGCAGTTCACCCAAAGATGCTAATGTCATGCATGGGAAACTGCCATTTGTGGGACATAATTTTTGTCTTAAGTAATCTAGCAGGCTTCCAGTCTGTCCCTGAATTAAAAGAAAAAAGTAATCTAGCAGGCTATTCCAAAGGAAGAGAGGATCCAACAGATATTTCATAGTAAGATTAAAGAAAAAGCAGTCCCTTGCTCCTACCGTGCTTTGGAGGTGGACAGCCGGAGCTCAAGTTCCAGTTCTGCTATCAGCTGTATAAACTTAGTGAAGTTAGTCGACTCTCGAAGCCGGTTTCCTCACCTGTGAAACAAGGAGTGATAACTGTCAAGATGGTTGTGAGACTTAAATGAGTTCCTGCATCTGCAGAGCATTGTGTAGTGACTGGCACATAGCAAATATTTAATGGATGTTAGCCTTCCACAAGTCTCCCCAAAAGAACACCTATAGTGTAAGTAATGCGGTGACTAACATCCTATGTACTAACTTATGGGATTGTTTTTTTAAAAGTTCATCAATGTAGACTGATGAAATGATACAAATTGCAATTTGACTGGGGAATCAACCATATTTTGTTTTTGAGGACCAAGTTTATGATCTAGCCCAATTTATACAGTCTTGGTGTAATATGTGGTTCTTAATCTAATAGTTTTTGATGGGGTAAAGTTATGTGTTATCCTCTCAGAGTGGCTACACTCTGATAGATGATTCATGATGATTTGATATATATACATCAAATTGTGTGTACCATTTAGGAATTCTGTAGATCTGAAGTCACTCTATGGATTCTTTAGGCTGAGAGTCCTTGTACAGTATTCTCAAATTAAGTCTCCCTAATCTAGAGGGCTGGGAATGGGTGCATTAATCCAAATCAGTGGTTCTTAAATCTGTCAGGCTCAGCACCCGTAAGTAGAAACAAATGGATCGTAACACATACTATTATCCTGAAGTGAAATTCGTGGCTAATATAACATGCTTACCTACTTTTTTTAAGAAAAAAAATCCTAACTGAAGAATAAGAGAAAATAGGGAAAGAGCAAAGTAGTTTTTAATATTTCAATTCAAGCATAACTACATAATGAAGTAACCTGATAGTGAGCCTATACCTAGTACCTAGAATTTAAAAGCCTGACAGCTTTTAAATTCAGGCTATCAAGTAAGTTACTCTGAATTAGTGTACAATACTTAGTAACTAAGTTCTGGACAAAAATATCTCTTTTCTCAGTTGACTTGAGAAAGATATTCTTGGAAAATTCAAAATATATTAAAGTTGTGCAAAAAATATTTGGTGTTAGGTAATGTAAGGAAATGGAGTTAGACTTTTAAAATATGAATAGATTTTTAAAAAAACTTACACGAATGGCAAGATATTTGAATGTCATTGGATTCAGCAGCTCTTAGGTTTGCGCATCTGTGTTCTGTGTGTGTAGCTCACCCCTGCTGACGCCGAGAGCACCCCGTCAGCCACTGTTCCACCGAAGTGTGCCGTGGAGCTCCCCTGGCACAGTAGTCAACAGTGGCACTGTGCCCGTTGAGAGCGAGTCCTGCAGATTGGCACCTTTCACATGTCACTGTGCATGTGAGTCAGCTGGTCATCCTGACTCCTAGAGCCAGGCCGGTGACTCTGCATTTGTAAGAGGCTCCCAAGAGATTCCGATGATCCTTTTGATCCATGTAGCATGTTTTTAAAATCTATTGATACATAATTATACATATTTGTGGGGTACATGTGTGATACTTTGATACATGCATGCAATGTATAATGATCACATCAGGGTATTTAGGATATCCAACACCTCGAAAATTCATCATTTCTTTGTCCATGTACGGCACAGTGCTCTATATCTGGGCTGTCCAAAATGGTAGCCACTATCCACATGTGACTATTTCAACTTAATTAAATATAATTAACCAGTTCCTCATTCATGCTGGCCACAGTTCAAGTGCTCAGTGCATGTGGCTATTGGTTATTTTGGACAGTGCAGATACAGTTTATTTCTACCCTCCAGAAGTTCTGTTGGACAGCTGTGCTATATGTATCGTTTCTCAAGTGAGCTTTTAATGTGTCGAATGGCAGTGCATTTTGCTTTTGGACAAGTATCTGAAGAGCAATCATATGCTTTAAGAGCTGAGCTTAGAATAAGATTGCCATTTCTTTTGTCGAGTCTGAAAATGAAATGTACCTGAGTGGAATGCCACCAGGTCAGCATAGCAGCAGGCTTAGGTTCTACTGAAAAGAGTTCTAAAGCATAAAACAGTGATTTTCAAATGTTTCTTAGTGCAACCTGCAATAAGAAATACATTTTATATTGTATTTCAGTTTGTGTGTATAATACATGTTTATACCAAAACAAAAGTTTCATTAAGCTAACTCAATGTTAGCACAAGAAATGCATTTTGACATTGTCTATGCTAGCTTATCTCATTTAAAAATTTTTTTTTTCATTATTTTTAGAGACAGGGTCTTGCTATGTTGCCCAGACTGGAGTACAGTGCCTGTTCACAGGCATTATCGTAGAGCACTGCAGCCTCGAACTCCTAGGCTCAAGCCATCCTCCTGCCTCAGTTTCCCAAGTAGCTGGAGCTACAGGTGCATACCACAGTGGTCCTGGCTTCTTGTTTTTAAAATGCTGGTCTCAGTCCTCTGTCTAGTCAGTCAGTCTGCAGATTGAAAAAAGTGCTATAAAAAAGTGTCCCTGGGAATGTGGGCCTATGAAAATTGTAAAACACTGCACTGGTCATAAAAGATTCTCTCTAAAGCCTTCATTGTTTGTTTATAATTGGTTAGTTGAACTTCTAGCTATATTCTTAACATAAATACAAAATATATTCCTACATAACTAAATGTGTTATCTTGCCACATGGCACTGTTAACCATTACATCAGTTAAATAATCTGCTAAAAGTGGTAATACTAGTTTTAGATAGATTTTCTGTAGAATATGTTTTGTGGGGGTTGGGATTGGAGCAGTAATTATACTGCAAGACTCGTTGCTAATTGACCTTACACAATTCGTGACAATAAGCCTATGTTATCTGCATTAACATGAATACTTATCTTTGTTTTGTGTAGCAGAAGACCTTATATTCACCTTATCAAAATGTATCAAGTTAAATTCCAAATTAAAAAGAAGGTGGAGGGAAATATGCACATTCCTTTTTTATTCCACTAGAATTCTGATCTGTTAAAAGATGTTTCTTATTACTCAATCTCCTGCAAGCATCAAAGAACAGATTCGCTGTTTAGCCATTCAACAACTATTACGAAACATCTTGTGTTGAATAGACAATGGAGAACAAAATAGAACATGGTTTCTCCTTCAGGATCATAATCGGTATATCTATCTAATGTCCAAATCTTTTAGTAATACATTTGCTAAATGATTACTATATGCTAGGCACTCTTATTTTTATTTTATTTTTTTAAGAGAGAGGGGTCCTGCTTTGTTGCCTAACTAGTCTGGAAATCCTGGGCTCAAGTGATCCTCCTGCCCCAGCCTTCTGAGTAGCTGGGACTACAGGCGCACCCACCACTGTGCTGGGCTTAAAGCTTTTGTCCTCATGGGTTTGTAGAGCGTTTTTGCCTTATACAATTCAATATGAAGTTCTCTGATGCTAACAATGACAATTTTCATTGTTAATTGTATGCCTCGTCATGCAGAGAATGTCCAGTGTTTCTCCACTGTGGTAGTGTCCCTGGCAGTGCCTGTCCTGAGCTCCTCCCCTCTAGGAAGTGTTGCTTCTCCCTCAGCCCTGAACTCTTAGTGCAGGTTAGAATCCTAATTGGACGGTTTCATGTCAGTCCAATAATTAGAATTATCTGTGTGAACCCCAGATAAATTTTGTTAACTTTTCATTTTGACACAATTTCAAAATTACATAAAGTAAGAATAACACAAGAATTTCTGTATACCTTTCACCCACATTCATGAAATGTTATGTTTTTATCACATTTACTTTATTATTCTTGCTAAATTTTTTTGTCGGAACCATTTAAGAGTAAGCTGACATAGTACTTGTTGAGTTCTAAATATTTCAGTGTGTATTTCCTAAAAATATTTATATCCTAAGCCCAAGGACATTTTCTTACATAACCACGGTACAGTGATAAAAATCAGAAAAGTAGCATTAATGTGATTATTCAGATTTTATCATCTGTCCCAATACTTTGTGATAGCAAATGAAAACCTTGATAGCACATGAAAAATTTATATGTTGCACTCAGTTGTCATATCCCTATAATCTCTTTTTGTTTTTTTTCTGAGACGGTCTTGCTCTGTCACCCAAGCTGGAGTGCACTGGCACAATCATGGCTCCTGCTTTGAACTCCTGGGCTCAAGTGATCCTCCTCCCTCAGCCTCCTGAATAGCCAGGACTACAGGCGTGCACCACTATGCCTGGCTAATTTTTCTTTTTTTCTTTCTTTCTTCTTTCTTTTTTTTTTGTAGAGATGGGGTCTAGATATGTTGCCCAGGCTGGTCTTGAACTCTTGGCCTCTTCGGCCTCCCAAAGTGCTAGGTATGAGCCAACACTCCAGACCTCTGGATCTGGAACAGACCTCTGGATCTCTGGATCTGGAACAGAACCTCAATCCTACTTTGTGTTTAAAGACATTAACATTTTTGAAGAGTATATGCAAGTTACTTTGTAAAATGTTTCTTAATTGGGGTTTGAATATGTGACTAGAGTTAGGTTATAGAGATCACAGCACACTGCAAACTCCAACTCCTGGGCTCAAGCAATCCTCCTTACAGGCATGCACCACTATGCCCAGCTAGTTTTTAAAATTTTTTTGTAGAGATAGGGTCTCACTGTGTTGCCCAGGCTAGGCTTGAACTCCTGGCCTCAAGTGAACCTCCTGCCTCAGCCTCCCAAAGTGTTGGGATTATAGTTGTGAGCCACTGTGCCCCACCATTGAATACATTTTAAGGGTCATGTGGTACGCGTGTGTGTTTAAAAATTGTTCATGTCTTTACTCATTTGACTGTCAAATTCTTCCATTCTGATATTTCTGACAACTCCTCAGGTAATAAAATGTGCAGCCAGGATTGAAAACTGCTGCTGTAGAAGGAGCTGCTCTGTTTTTCTAAAACCTCTTTGACCACATTTACAGTCCTCTCCCAAGATCTGTGTGTGCGCGTGCAAGTGTGCCAGAATCAATAAAGAGAGCATGAGAACTGGGGGTTATCAGGTCCGTGGTTCCAATTTTTCCTGAAACTCATATATTTCCTTACTCTTCCTATTTTTTGTTCAGTATTTCTTCATTCTGTGACCAAAGAATTCTCTACCACCTGCTATCTCTTGAGTTTTTTGCTTAAGTTAGTTGGATTTTAGCTGCTTGCTAACAGCATAGCCTGATGAAAATGACCATTTTATTCCGTCGACTACATTTTTCATATTCTCTAGGGGAATATTCTCCATCTGTTGGTAAGTTTTGCTGCTTTTTCATTTTATTTCTAATAGTGTCTTTGTTTTTTAGTTTTTTGGGGTTTTGATGGGGAGGGTTGTTTGGTTTTGGGGGTCTTTTTGAGACAGCCTGGGCTAGAGTGCAGTGGCATCATCACAGTGATCCTCCTGTCTTGGCCTCCCGAAGTGCTGGGACTGCAGGCATGAGCCACTGCACCCTTCCTCTCGTAGTGTCTTTGATGTGCCCATTTTTAAAAAGTTACTTAATGAATTGCAAGTTAAGTGCACTTTTCTGGCATTTCTCAAATTTTCTGTTGTCAGGCCTTGCTATTCTCTCAGCTTGGCGTGCCCCCGCCTGTGTAGGCCCTGCTTCCTTCTTTGCACTGCTTGTTGCAAAGGACATTTTGGGGTGCAAGGGCATTGCTGGTCTGCCACCACTGCACCCCCTCTGTTCATCCTTCTGAGTAATCTCAGGTGCTTTCTCCATCTACTATTTTCAACTGGGAGCCAGAGTTTGCTCATTTTTAACCCTTTCTGAGGTCATCTGTCTTTATTATGGAAGATTACCTTTATTATTATGATTTATCTTTGATTATAGTCATCTTTTAAATTTTTTAAATGCTTGATTGCTAATGTTTTTTTCAGTATTTTGCTTTAAACTGTCTTTGCTTTTGTATTTCTAAGATACATATTTCGTTTTTTATTTCTATAGTTGGTATTTTGAGTCATCAAAAGCATTGTTAACCTGTGTTCTTTAATCGTCAGTGTCAACCATGACATGAAATGTATGTAATATTTTTACACAGCCCCTCTTATTTAAGGAAATGCCTCAACTTTTATACTTCTCAGTCTTTTTTAAGTGCCAGGCTATTTTTAGTACTTTTTTTTTTTTA
>VSMD01025422.1:0-10735 GCA_008750895.1 Mirza zaza | reverse complement strand
TCAAAGAACTAAAAGTAGACCTACCATTCAATCCAGCAATCCCTCTACTGGGTATCTACTCAAATGAAAAACAAAGTCATTTTATCAGAGACACCTGTACTCGAATGTTCATTGCAGCACAATTCACAATTGCAAAGATGTGGAATCAACCCAGGTTCCCATCGATTCATGAGTGAATTAACAAAAGGTGGCATATGTGTACCATGGAGTAGTGCTCGGCCATAAAAAAGGATGAATTAACGCCTTTTGCAACAATTTGGATGGAACTGGAGATCATTATCCTAAGTGAAACATCACAAGAATGGAAAAACAAACACCACATGTACTCACTATTAAACTGGAACTAACTGATGAGCACACATGGGCACAGAGGAATGTAAAACTTAGTTGAAATCAAGCAGGGGGGAGAGGGGAGGTAGAAAGGGGCAAAAACCTACCTAATGGATACAACGAATATTATTTGGGTAATGGGCACACTTATAGCCATGAATCAAGCATTATAAAAGCAATATATATAACAAAAACATTTGTACCCCTTAATGTTATACTTTGAAAGTAAAAAAAAAGTGATTATAAATCAAATTACTCTTAATATTGCTTCCATGTTACCAACTGATAATGAATCTCAACTGAAAAAAAATCTAAAGGTTTTTCCTCTTCTACTGACAGTTTTAAAGAGTATGTGGAAATTAGTAGCTTTGATAACCCCAACACATGAAAATTAGATAAATTCAAGGAAAAAACAGGAAAAAGAAAGCTTTTATAAAATGCTTAGTTTTAGAAAAACAACTTATAATATTTTGAAACTTACTATCAATTTCATTAAAAATAAAATGGAAAGAAAAAGAAAACAGAGATAACTGCTTAGGAAAAAATATATTTTTCACTCACAGAATTTTGGAAGACAAAATTAGAACCTATTTCAGAAACCAGAATTCTTATTTAAAAGCAATTAAATCCAACCAAATGGTAATTATTATGTGCAAGGTAATAAAAAATCAAAAGATGAGGATATAGTGGTTTATTCATTCATTCAATAAATGTTTATCAATTGTTTGCTAATGCCAAATACTACTGTAGGAGCTAGGACTACAACACTGAAACAAAATAATAACAATCTGGAACCTCATGGAGCTTACACTCTAGTGAGAGGAGATAAAAACTAAACAAAAAATAGGTAAATTATATGACTCATTAGAGGTAAAAAGTTGCATACAGAAAATAGCCCTGGGAAGGAGTGGCAAGAAAGATTTAATTTTGGCTGGTCGTGGTGGCTCACACCTGTAATCCTAGCACAATGGGAGGCCAAGGTGGGAGGATTGCTTGAGGTCAGGAGTTCGAGACAAGCCTGACCAAGAGCGAGACCCTGTCTTTACTAAAAAAATAGAAAGAAATTAGCTGGACAACTAAAAATATATATAGAAAAAATTAGCCAGGCATGGTGGCACATGCTTGTAGTCCCAGCTACTTGGGAGGCTGAGGCAGAAGGACTGCTTGAGCCCAGGAGTTTGAGGGTGTTGTGAGCTAGGCTTACACCAGGGCACTCTTGCCCAGGCAACAGAGCAAGACTCTGTCTCAAAAGATTTAATTTTAAACATGATGGTCAGAGAAGGCCTCACAGAAAAGGTAATCCAAGATATTTGATCAAAATCTTCAAGGAGGTAAGGGAGTAAATCATGCTGATAATCTACAGGAAGAGAGTTCCAACAAGTTTTTTTCCTTGGGATATAAAAAATCTAGTGTGTGTATGGGGGTAGAGGGTGCAATAGGTAAAGAGAAAAGAAGAAAGAGGTGGATGAAACCTACAATGCAAGGGAGAAGAAAAACAAGAGACATAAAAAGTAATATAAACAAAAACAGAATACAAAGACCAACAACTCTATAGTCTTATGATATCAAAATGATTAAGCAGTGACGTTAAATCTTTTAACTCTGTGAGTCACAGTTTGTTCATCTTTTCTGTAAAATGGTGATAATAATATCCATCACTATGACAGATATGAGATAAAACTGATTATGGGACAAAATTGTTTAGGCTTAAGTTATATTGCTTAGCAAATGGCAAAAGATGAAAAAACCTGACATTTAATGAAATCTTGTTTGAGTTCTCAGACCTTATGATAAGCACAGTTCTAGTGCAATCTCACAACTAAAATAAGAGGTTTGGGTTTTATTGTTTTGTTTTGTTTTTTTGAGACAGAGTCTCACTCTGTTGCTTGGGTTTTAATTTTAAAAAAGAAAAATGTTAATATCAAAGAAAGAAGGGGGCTGTAAGTCAGAAAGTAGGGAAGGAAGGAAACATGTTAAGAATAGAAAACTTATCAAATCTGCCCCATAGTGCCAATTACTTTACCCAATCCTCCACCACAGGAAGGTAGAAATGGGTGAGATTATTTTTCCTAAATGCTGGTTCTTAATCAACTTATTCTTGTCTCCAGAAAATAAGAGGAAATTCTTTGATTATTTATACCTGTAATGATTATCTATGATTATTAATATTAAAACTCACAAACAATCCATTAGACATAAAACATTTCTTGTGTAGTCTAGGAGGAAAGAGATGGAAAAATTATGGTTTCAGAAGGCTATCTCCGGGGCTGACCACCAGCATTTATTACCATGTTCAGATAAAAGTAAAGAAGTTATTTTTAGAAGTTCAGACAAGCGTACAGTGCTTTCCCCCTCCTTTTCTTATTTCAGCCAAGCTAAAATTAAGGTCTAAGTTACTAGCATTAAAATTGGCCAGTATCTGCAGCTTCCTTTTCCTTTGTCTCTCTCCTTGCTTAGGTTTTTGTTGAAAAGAAACTATGTGGTAATTGTTAGGCAGGCTGGTATCCACTCACTCGTATCAGTGCCTGCCTAGCTCATAGTAGAAATAATAATGGACTCTCTAGTCCAACAAGAACAAGTATTCTAGACACTCAGGGAAAATAACTTAGTATGCAAGATTTATTAGAACAAAGGAAAGGATACATTATACAAGTAATACATTTTTCTATTTTTCTCTCTTTTTTCTGTATGATGCCAGTATCTCCTTATCTGATAATTACTGTTTCACCAGAAAGAGTACTTCTCAAATCTTAGTTGATACTGAGGCTAAAAAAATTGCCTTTCATTTTTAGCACTGTATAATTGGTTGGCTTTTGTTATTAAGTAACTAATGAATAACATATTTAATATATTCTCAGATTCAAACTTAAGTTATAAAAACAAAAAGTATATGACAATCTGCTATGTATGAAACAACAATACTACTAGTCTATGGGGAAAAATGAAAACTGTCAAAATGGTTAAGATGAATATGACTTAAACATCCAAAACTAAGGCAGTATGGAATTTACAAAACTGTCAGGGACAGAAAACTTAAGAGACTGAAAACAAAGGAAAAAAATAAATAGGAACTTTTCTATTAGGAGACATGTAAATAGTAGGATTCTTTTCTGAGACAGAACTAATTTTATTTAACATATTTAAAAATGGCCCTGGAAAAAGAAGCAGAGAGTTTAAGTTCCAAATCTATAGTTGAAATTATATCTAAAGCAGAAAGTGCCAAATTCATGACAATAAACTGAAAGACCTTGCACACTTGAGCAAGCAAGAAAAATGGCAGGTCAGTTTGAATAAGGATAACAGTAATTTAGGGAAAATTTATCTAAATATAAAAGGATAGGCTTTAAGTTATGAACAAAGAAAATAGAACCAGGAATAATCTTAAAACTGTTTATGAAAAAGTCAGTAAAATGCATTGCCAAACAGGTCTATGGTTCTAGAAATCTGAAAAATGAGTATATCAACATAGTGATTGTCTCTGGAAAATCATGTGCAGTTATGATAATTTCATGTTAGGAAAGTGTAAAAGAATCAGGTAAAGATCTATGGAAAAAACAGTGATCAAAAAGATTTGGGGGGTGGTTAGATATAAAAAGTAAATAATTACTTTAGAAGGACTGAAGGAGCAAGTGAAATCTATAAAACTATAAAAAATATCAAAAGAGGAAATAGGAAGTGTTTAATAAATCTTACAATACTAGAATGAGAGTACTCTTTATAATTTGAGCAAGGTAAATTTGAAAAAAAAAGAAATGGAAGCAGTGCTTTATAAAACAGGCTATAAACTTACTAAAGTCTTTTCTATAAGACGCAGTAACAATATCAATTTTTACAAGTTTGGATAAGTTAATTGATGTAGACTCATGTCAGGGAATGGGACAAAGAAGTCTCAAGTATATTACCATGTGTGAGGGAAACACTGAATTAATAATCATGATATACAGAAAAAATTAGCCAGGCATGGTGGCACATGCCTGTAGTCTCAGCTACTAGGGAGGCTGAGGCAGAAGGATCGCTTGAGTCCAGAAGTTTGAGGTTGCTGTGAGCTAGGCTGACGCCACGGCACTCTAGCCAGGGCAATGGAGTCTCAAAAAAAAAAGAATTAATAATCATGCCCACTTAATCTCTACATAGTGCTTTCAATTAAAAGCGTGACAGTATATATTTTACATTGTAAGACCCAAGATAGGAAAAATGGGAAGGAGATTCTATTTAGAGAAATCTCCCTAAATACCTAGCAAGGAAGAACTGTAGATTGATCATGACAAACTAAATGTCTTGGCTAACTAGAAATAAAGCCACATCTGCAATAGGAAATGACTATGATAGTTATTCTGCTGTCCATGTCTTTCATTAAACTCTGATTTTGGGTTAGCACCCCTGGGAGCACTCTGTAGTTATAACAGAGGGTGAGTTTGTATTTAGCATGTTACTAATTTCTAAACTCATGAGCAAAAACACAGACATGTAAATAGTCTGTTGGTCTAAGTTTCAATGAAAGGGACCTTTCTAAAGGCATTTTACAAAAGGTATTTGAAATACAAACCTAAAAAAAAACCCTTTATAGTTTAACAAAGGTAACCTAATCCTTACTGCTTTTTTCCCCTCCATATCTGTAAACAGGTGCAGAAATGAAAAAGAACAAAGCAGACATATCATAAAATTATATTCTACTCCAATGTGCAAAGCAAACGAACAAGAAAAACCTTAAATATTTATTCTTACTTTGCTTTGATAATGACTACGCTATATTTAAAAAATTATTTTCATGTGCTTGCTTTTGGTAGAATGACTAGGTTGTATTAACCTCTTATTTTCACTTGAAAATCATCTGCTTTCAATTAGAATTGTTTTGTCATCAAAACAATTTTTTTTCTATTTTTGATCACTGAGAGGGAGCATGGCTAGAACACAAACACTTTTAAACATCCATCATTCTATATTCTTTCCGGTGAGGAATAATTAGCTCAAAATTTTCTAGAATGCTTTTTTTTCTACATATATTTTGTGACAAAAAGTAAGGAGAATAAAAATAACTTTTAGGAGGTTGAATTTAAATGTTTTCATTACATTTATTTTTAAAATAAATGTCTGGCTAAAGATGACAAGACTAGATACAGAAATAAACATGTAAAAACACATGGCCTCAGGAATGCACGATGAACAGAGAAGTTTCCCAGTGGCAATTCATTCAGCAGCTTACATCGAGTTGCAACTATCATTCCTGTTCAGTTAGTTGATAATATGGGAATGGGTTAAAGAAAGAGAAGAGCCAGAAAAGGAAGACAGATTAAAGTCTGGGAGTGGGATGGTGAGAGAAGAGTTCAAAATAAAATACAAGCTTCCTGAGAAAGCAAATAAAGGGAGGCATGAAGAATCCCACCATAAATCACGCTAAGTGTGTTTAGAAAGTACAACTACAGAACTATTCTAAGTGCTACCCTTTTTTGCTGAACAAAATGCAAGCAGTGACCTTTGGTACCAAAATTTAAGAGTGCTAATAGCCAAAATACCCTGCACCAGAATCCATCAAAAGACCACTTGAAATTGCTTAATTTTGATGTTACTTTGTGGTAAAATCATGAGCCAGCTATGAAAGAAGATCTAGCAGGCCTGCTGTTTCAAAAACTAAAGGTTATTGGGTGTGGTTGGTAGATTCTGAAAAGAGAAACTACAGTAAGACTTGGTAGCTTTGACAAAGCCTTTAATGATAAAGAAATGTGTTTAACATGTGCCTCTAATGTTCATTATGGTACAGTTTATCAGTTTAACTCTTTGCAAACTGGCAAGAGACCCTGAGAGCAGGAAGCTTTTCTATGGAACTCCTGACGAAACACAAACCATAGCAGTTACTGCAAAGCTTAATGCAAACCCTCTAGAGTCCACGTTGACAAATTCTTTGACAAGCCCTGTGGTTACAGGGAAGCTGGTTTCACTCTGACTCATTCCTGCTCAAACAGTTTACTGGAAATGAAGGGGAGGGGGAATTTTCAGAGAAGTCATGTGATGGCCAGACAAACCACAACCAGTAAAGGTTCAACAGAGTCAAAAACAGGTCCCAGCAACAACTAACACCCAAAGTGTTCAAATGATACTAAAGTATATGAAAATGAGTTCTGTTTGGTTTCAGATCATCTACACTATGAACTCTTTCATAAATCTGTGTATATAGAGGAACAGATACTTCACAGGGGAAAAACTAGCAGGCATTAACATGATGTAGGAAACTGCAAATACTTCATAGGAAAATGTACTTAATAGAGAATAACATAAATGGAATCCTAAAGCACCTTAGTGTGTAAATAATCATTATCAAATGTTTTCCAATAGTCTCTCAACTCAACTGATCAAACACATATCCTATCATTATCAAAAGAACCTTAAAAGAACCACTCATTTTCACCTTGTACTTTGAAGGAGATGTTGACAAGGTGAAGATCTATTTTATTTTACTACATAAAAAGAAAAGGCACTGGCCATAAGAATGAGAACTACCATTATAGCTGATGAACTTTCTTTGGTTCTAAATGTTTTCATTAATCAAATAATGTCAATAACTTAAAATTTCTAAATAGGATAAGGAACATATTCATCTTAAAAAAAGGTTTTTTTGGCCTTACATAAACTTACTAGAAACTATTTAAATACTGTAGTCCTAAACAGAACCTAAAAAGGCTCTCTTAAAATAAGATTAAATCCAGAAACCATAAAATAGCCTTTGAGGAAATACTCTACCTAGGATGGTGTGCAGACTCATGAATGATACCTAATAGGAATAAAAGCTACTCAATTTACTTTTTTTTTTTTTGAGACAGAGTCTCACTTTATTACCCAGGCTAGAGTGAGTGCCGTGGCGTCAGCCTAGCTCACAGCAACCTCAAACTCCTGGGCTCAAGCAATCCTGCTGCCTCAGCCTCCCAAGTAGCTGGGACTACATGCATGTGCCACCATGCCCGGCTAATTTTTTCTATATATATTAGTTGGCCAATTAATTTCTTTCTATTTATAGTAGAGATGGGGTCTCACTCTTGCTCAGGCTGGTCTCGAACTCCTGAGCTCAAATGATCCGCCCACCTCGGCCTCCCAGAGAGCTAGGATTACAGGCATGAGCCACAGCGCCCGGCCTAAAAGCTACTCAATTTAAAAATGCAAGAAAAAACTTTTAAAAGGTGAAGTTTTAAGACATTTATTTCTTATCGTTTAATTTGTTGTTTTACTCGATGTAAATTAAAATTTACAAGTCACTTAACTTTAAGTCTTTTATATTATCTTTACCCCTTATTCTTGGACAACCATCAAACTCAAAGATTCAAAACAGTTAAATCTTATTTTCTTATGTAAAATATTTTATGTTCACTACATTTTACATTTTATTTTGCAGCACAGTAAGCCTGAATATTAATAAACATGTTACACATAATGCTACATTTTTTCTTGATATTTCATCATTTATTCAAACTATCTATTGTATGAGTACTATGTACAAGACCAGGCAGGCATTGTTGAAAATACCCACATTTTTTAGGCCTCTTTTCAAGGAGTTTACAGACTCCTGGGAGAGATAAGAAAAGTCCATAAATAGTTTTAAAAGAAGGTAGAATGTGATAAGTGACACAAGAAAGATATAGCTGGGGTGCTATAGGAATTCCAAAGAGACAATTTGAGAGGAGGAGTGAAGATGAGGTAAGGGTAGGAAGGGAGTCATAAAATACCTCATGGAGAAGCCTATAACACATAAACTTAAAAGGTAAGAATAAATTAGAAAAGTGGTCATGAAGATGGGAAGAAATGACCCACCGTAGGCAAAGTTATGAAAAGGAACCACATGGCTGGAGGTGGGGGGGAGAGGCGTTGAATTATTCCTATTCACCAGAGCAAGCAATTTTTAAACTTAAAAACTTCAGAGTTCTTTATTTTAAAAAAGTCTCTTACACACACCCACACACACGTTTGTTGTTGAATGGGTATTCTAGCAGTTTCTTAAAGTTCAACTGGAAAACTATCAATGCAGAGGGTAAAAAAATTATTAAAGGGGCCAGGCACAGTGGCTCATACCTGTAATCCTAGCACTGGGCGGGAGGACTGCTTGAGTTCACGGGTCTGAGACCAGCCTAAGCAAAAGTAAGACCCCTCTCTATTAAAAACAGAAAAATGAGCCAGGTGTAGTGGCACACACCTGTAGTCCCAGCTACTCAGGAGGCTGAGGGAGGAGGATTGTGTGAGCCCAGGAGTTTAAAGTTGCAGTGAGCTCTGATGGCACCACTGCACTCTAGCTCTTGTGCTAGAGCGAGACACTATCTCAGAAAAATAAATAAAATAAAATAGTTAAAGGGAGTGAAGAATTACATGTAGGTTGGGGCCAAGAAATGAAGGAAATTGGGTTAAACAGTTTCAATTTCACTCTATACACAACTGGGAGCCATCAAAGATTTCTGAGCAGCTAAGTTACGTGAACAGAGGTATTTTTCAGAAAATTATTTTTGTTATTCCATATGGGAAAAGAATGGAGGAAAAAAACTGGCAGAGTATACCTATTAGGAAGCCACTGGAAATTTTGAGATAAGGGTTGATAAACACCTGAACCAGTAGTGGGAAGGGAAAGGACAGGGCAGATATGAAGATAATGTGAAGGTAGAATCTACAGGCCTTAAAGAATGACTGGGTATGGGAGGCAGGGAAGGAGTCAGATGACTCAGATTTTGACCTGAAGCAACTGTGAGGATAGTAATACCATCAACAAAAATCCGGAACAAAGAAGGAAAAGAAGATCATAAAGAGAATAAACCTTGCATGAAATAGTCCATGAAGGCCAGGAGTGGTAGCTCACACCTGTAATCCTAGCACTCAGGGAGGTCAAGGAGGGAGGATCGCTTGAGATTGGGAGTTTGAGACCAGCCTCAGCAAGAGTGAAACCCCATCTTTACTAAAAATAAAAAGAAATTACCTGGTAATTAAATTTTTTAAAAAAGAAAAAAAAATTTTATTTTAAAAAAATTTAAAAAGTTAAAAATTAAAAAAAAAAACAGTCCATGAAGCAAATAGCTATCTAGATCTAACTTTTACAAATGATGTTAGAATTGCTCAAAGTTATAGGCAGTGACATTCATGCACGTCTACCTCCCACAGACATCTAGTGAAAACATGACAGAAAGCCAAGAGCAAAAGGAAGTCAATTTAGTGGAAAAATACTGCCTAATCTCAATACTGTACTCATGAAAATAAATCAGGTATCATAAAGAATCAGAATACAAATAAATGTTTAAGTCATCTTTTTTCCCTTAAAATCTACAGTACAAAATCCAACCATTAGTCAAAACTAGAATTTAAGCAAATACTTAGTTTTAAAATTGTTACCTAGTAACAATTTCTTAGTAAAATCACATATACCCTTTAACCTAGTTGGAGGGCACATGGCAAAGCAATGAGAGCCAAGTTTTTTTTTTCTTTTCCTGCTGATAATAGGAAAAGTAAATTCATTCTTAAGGGCTTTACTTTCAAGAATAAAAAACATATATACTAACTCATTTTCAAGGAATCTTAAAATTTAAATTCCCTCTTACAGTTATCGATTTTACTTGCTGTTTTAGCTATAGTTGATCCAACTTTTCCATATATTATTGCTCCTATCAAATTGGAGGTTTTACAAATACATGTATTTGGGAGTAAATTGTAGCATCAAAGTCAGGTAAACTTTGGATCCTTGCTTAACTGATTTACTATAAGAACTTTTAAATCACAACCATTAATACATGACTAAAATGATGTCCGTAAAGTGCAGCTTACCAAATAAATAAAAACTTAGTATCGTTTAAATACACCATCAATAACTATTTGCAAAGAATAATAAGAAAAAAGATCTAAATTGCAACAACAAAATATAAGACAAAACCAATGTATTAAAATCACCTGGAAAATAGTGTTGGAATAATATACAATTTAATTCTCTAAAAAATAAAAGAAAAGTTAGATCAGTACATCGTATCACATGTAAAAATACTGTAATGGATTAAAGATTTAAACATAAAAGAATAAAACTATTAAAGTACTAAAAGAAAATACAGCTATTTACTACATAATCATATAGGTTCAGAAAGATAATCTAAGGCATTACTTTAAAAGAAAAAGTCTAAGATATTATAATAAAGAAAATATTTAAACCTCTTACGCAAAAAGTAAATTATAACAAAACATACCCAGTAAATGACATGGGAAACTACTAGGAATTAGGAAATAATACTCGCAGCATGTGACAAAGGGCATCTTCTTAAATATGCCGATCAGCAAGAAAATGAAAAATGCACTAAAAAATAGATATATGAACCAGTTAGATGAAATTCTTTTCTTTTTCTCTGTATTTTCAGCATTTTATTATAATACATATACTTTGTAATCACAAAGAAAGTTG
>VSMD01025421.1:0-20159 GCA_008750895.1 Mirza zaza | reverse complement strand
GCAGACAAAAACATACGCTGGGGAAAAGAATCCCTTTTCAATAAATGGTGCTGGGAAAACTGGATAGCCACCTGTAGAAGGCTAAAGCAGGACCCACACCTTTCACCTCTCACAAAAATCAACTCACGCTGGATAACAGACTTAAACCTAAGGTATGAAACTATTAGAATTCTAGAGGAAAGTGTTGGAAACACTCTCCTAGACATCGGTCTAGGCAAAGAGTTTATGAAGAAGTCCCCAAAGGCAATCAAAGCAGCAACAAAAATAAATAAATGGGACATTATGAAACTAAAAAGCTTCTGCACAGCCAAAGAAACAGTCATGAAAGTAAACAGACAACCTACAGAATGGGAGAAAATTTTTGCATCCTATGTATCCAATAAAAGGCTGATAACTAGAGTATACTTAGAACTCATGAAAATCAGCAAGAAAAAATCAAATAACCCTATTAAAAAGTGGGCAAAGGACTTGAACAGAAACTTTTCTAAAGAAGACAGAAGAATGGTCAACAAACATATGAAAAAATGCTCACCATCTCTAATCATCAGGGAAATGCAAATCAAAACTACAATGAGATATCACTTAACCCCAGTGAGAATGGCCTTTATCAAAAAGTCTCCAAACAATAAATGCTGGCGTGGATGCGGAGAGAGAGGAACACTCCTACACTGCTGGTGGGACTGCAATCTAGTTCAACCTCTGTGGAAAGCAATATGGAGATACCTTAAAGCGATACAAGTGAATCTACCATTTGACCCAGCAATCCCATTGCTGGGCATCTACCCAAAAGATCCAATGACACTCTACAAACAAGACACCTGCACGCGAATGTTTATAGCAGCACAATTCATAATTGCAAGGCTGTGGAAACAGCCCAAGTGCCCATCAATCCAAGAATGGATTAATAAAATGTGGTATATGTATACCATGGAGTACTATTCAGCTCTAAGAAACAACGGTGATATAGCACATCTTATATTTTCCTGGTTAGAGCTGGAACCCATACTACTAAGTGAAGTTTCTCAAGAATGGAAAAACAAGCACCACATATACTCACCAGCAAATTGGTATTAACTGAGCAGCACCTAAGTGGACACATAGGAACTACAGTAATAGGGGATTGGGCATGTGGGAGGGGGGGGGCGGGTATATACATACATAATGAGTGAGATGTGCATCATTTGGAGGATGGTCATGCTGGAAACTCAGACTTGTGGGGGGAGGGGGGAATGGGCATTTATTGAAACCTTAAAATCTGTACCCCCATAATATGCCAAAAAAAAAAAAAGAAGTCAAATACCCACGGCAGAGTTATATAAAAGGAAACAAGAAAGGGTTAAGGTCCAAGGCACCAAGGGTTAAAGAGCTGATGCCAACAGACAATCACAGAGCAGGTAGGAACGAGCCTAAGCAGGTTGTCTAGGTAGTTGTCAGCTGGTCAGCAACCCAAAGTTACTCTCTCTATATATAGACTTTCCTTAAGTTCTTTTAAAAAGCACCTTTTTTCCTCAGTCTGGTGGGATTCTGGCTTCTTGCAATCCTTATCCCGCCCCGATAAAAAGAAATATAAAGATGATAAGAAAATTAACCATTAAAGCATGTGCCTATTTAAAAGTAAAATATCAGATATTTTTAGGCAAAAGTTACAATCAAAATTACACAATTAATCCTAGCACTCTGGGAGGCCAAGGCAGGAGAATCCCTTGAAGTCTGGAGTTTGAGACCAGCCTGAGCAAGAGTGAGACCCTGTCTCTACTAAAAGTAGAAAAAAAAAAATTAGCCAGTCAGCTAAAAATAGAAACAAAAAAATTAGCTGAGCATGGTGGCACATGCCTGTAGTCCCAGCTACTCAGGAGGCTGAAGCAGGAGGATCACTTATGCCCAGGAGTTTGAGGTTGCTGTGAGCTAGGCTGACGCCACGGCACTCACTCTCTAGCCCAGGCAACAAAGCGAGACTCTGTCTCAAAAAAACCACAAAAAAACAAACAAACAAAAAACAATAACAGCAACAACAACAAAAAACACAACCAATTATACAATTAAAAGCCAAGTAGCAAGTTATAAATTATTAAAAGTTATAATTTAGGGACAAGAGTACTTACTTTTTTAGGAGTCCCTAAAACTTGGCAAATCTTAAAGATTTCATCAACCTCACTTGTTCCTGGGAAAAGTGGCCTTAATGTATATAATTCAGCCATTATACTTCCAACAGCCCACATATCAATGGGAGAACTATAAACTGAAGATCTTAATAAAACTTCAGGAGCACGATACCTATGAAAATAGAAAACGAAACAAGTAAACTGAAGATCTTAATAAAACTTCAGGAGCACGAAACCTATGAAAATAGAAAATAAAACAAAAATGGCTATTTTGATTGTAATTTGAAACATTGATGGGCATTGGCATTCTGCTCTGTTTGGTTATGCGTTTCAATCAAGGAACGGGTATAAAGTGCCTTCTGTGTTTCAGGCATTTGTACAACATGCTGGCGACAACTGGACATAACACATGTTCCCTGACCACAAATGGGTAGGGCTGGAGACAAATCTAAGTGAAATGTTCACGTAGCCTAAGAAAGGAACTCAAATGAATAAATATGGAATTAAGTGCTATCCCATGTATTAAGAAAAAAGGGAGAAAAGCCATGTTACAAAGCATTATTAGATCCAGTATATATTCACATGGAAGATAGAAAACAAAAGATTAACAAAGATTATCCCTGAGTGGTAGATTTCTTTTCTTCTTTGTATCATTTTGAAAGTACTGATGCCCTCAATTGACTCCTCTCTGTAGACAACAATATTGATAATTGAGACAAATATTAATAAGAGCAAAGGTGCCTGGTAAGCCCAACACGAAGTCTGGTAAATGGAAGATAGTCTCAATTCTAATTCTTTTTTTCATATTGAAATGTATGAATATTTCAGTCCAAATGTTTTATAATACTGTCTTTTTGCTTTCATTCAGAGTACAGTAGGTCCACAAATAACATCACTATGTTCAACGTTGTCATTTTCTTATAACGATGAGAAAAAAAAAAACTGCTTCCCAGCCGTGGCCCTGTCTATGCGGAGTTTGCACATTGCCTTCTCCGGGTCCTCCAGTCAACCCACATGCCAAAGCTGTGCACGTCAGGTGAACTGGTGTGTCTGTGTGGTCTGAGCACGGGTGTGTGCGTCAGTGCGCCCTGTGATGGGACAGTGTCCAACCTGCCCTGGCCCTAAGCTACTGGGACAGGCTCGGGCCACACATGACCCTGAATTGGAATGAACAGGTAAATAAGTATTTTCCTTGTTTTTGTTAATCTTTCTTAAATGTATGTATAGCTCACATTTATTTCAATGTTTAGTATTAGAAGTGTTTTGATCTTTATTTAGAAGTTCAGTGACATTTTTGTGACCAGAAATATGCCATAGGAACTTCACTCTTGTTTATATCAGTTAGCTCATGGGAAAATTGGTTTTGTTATACGTTGTTTCACTTAAAGGTGCACTTCGAGAACCTATCGACAAAGTTAAGGGATGACTTACTGTACTTTAACAAATATTTTTAACAGCTTTATTGAGATATAATTTACATAATGTACAATTCATCCATTTAAAATATACAATTCAATGGCTTTTAGTATATTCACAGAGCTGTGCATCCATCACCACAATCAATTTTAGAACATTTTCATTAACCCCAAAAGAAACCCCATGCCTCTTATTTATCTATCTTCCTATGTCCCCAGCCCTAGGCAACCACTAACACTCTTCTCTCTCTATAGATTTGCCTACTCTAGACATTTCGTAGCAGTGGAATCTTAGGCTATCTGGTCCTTTGTGACTGGCTCATTTCACTTAGGTAATGTTTGCAAGGTTCATCCATGTTGGAGCGTAAATCAGTATTTCATCTTTTTATTGTTGAATAATATTCCATCATATGTATATAGCATATTTATTTATCCATTCATCAGAGATGAACATTTGGGTTATTTCTACTTTTTGGCTATATTGGTGACTCATACTATTTTTAATTTGTGATGTGAGCAGCATGAGGCAAAGATTTTTCTCGTTTGTTCACTGCTATGTTCCCTATGCCTAAAATAATATTTGGCACATAGTAGGTATTCAATAAATACTTGCTGAATGAATAATGAAATTCTTTTCCTTTTTTTTTCCTTGATCAAAATAGTAATGAACCAATCCTCTCCCTTTAAAGAATACAAAATTCAGTTCTATATGGAGCCTCTAGAAAGATATGTAATAATTCATTATAGGAAAACTTCAATATAGACTTAGGCCTCAGGAGAGCTGCATAAAACTACTCACCATCTGGTAGAGACATAATCAGTATATGGTGGTTGTGACCTTAATTCTCTTGCAAGTCCAAAATCAGCAATTTTCACAAGTTCTGGACCCATACAAAGCAAGTTTTCTGGTTTCATGTCCCTATGAAAAAAGCCTTGGTAACATAGAGAGACAAAAACAATAAATCATGTTTAAACATACCTTTATTTGATTTATAAACAACATAATTTAGCTTATAATTAGAAACATGATCTTAAAAAAGAAACCACTTATTGCATAAAAAGTGATGGGATATAGGACCATGCTTGCAAAATGACTTGGCAAGAAAGTTGACACAGTATATAGATCATTACAAATAACTACCCATTTAACATATATTTTTAATTTTTAAGATTTCTTTTAGATTTTTTTGAGTCAGAGTCTCACTCTGGCACTCCTGGGAGAGTTCAGCGGTGTCATCATAGCTCACAACAACCTTAAACTCCTGAGCTCAAGCAATCCTCCCACCTCGGCCTCCAGAGAGCTAGGATTACAGCCAGCACGCCCGGCCTCACATGTATTTTTACTTGTGACCCCAGTAAGTTCAGGTATTGTTATAAATACGACCACATTATGATTTATCTCCACTAATTTGCACGACTACCTTAAGGAGGTATTGTTATCACTACTGTGTAAGAGATGAGTAGGTTGAGGCCCAGAGAGAAGTAGCCTAATAATGCATGGGGAGTACTTCCTAATTAGCCTTAAGTCAGTGTAGCTGATTCCTTGAGTATACGCCACTTGTTTAAAAAGTCTATTAGACAAAAATGGAACTCCACATGTTATAACCAATTTCTTCACTTAAAATTATTTTATCTCATGTTCAATTCTCGATAGCTTTGTCACTGAAAACTCAAATAATTGTAATGCTTATATTACTAATTCAATATACAAAAATAAATGGTTAATTACCAAAGCTACCGAGCATCTCAAAGAAAATGAGACAGAAAACCTATGGGAAAAAAATTAAAGCTCTTCTTGCAAATCAGCTTTGTTTTTAAGGGAGTCTTTTCCTAAGGGTGCTCTAAAGCATACTATTTGTACACAGATAGTATTCTAATGGCCTTGTGAGGCAGGAGGATGGTAGGTAGTCATTAGAAGAGGGTTTTCATGTAGCTCTGGGGCTAGGAAAATTTTCTAAGCCTAAACGTTTTCAATCACTTCAAAGCCAGCATGGGCTCTACGTTTTTGACATGTGTAACAACAGTTTGGTATTCCAAGTTTATGTGGGATTTCTACTCAAAACAGCTGGTAAAATACATTTCACTAATGTCCAAGAGAAATTCATTGCACTTTCATAATGCAAAGACAGGAAGAGAAACGTGATGGTAGAGCAAAGTGACATTAGTCCATAAAGTGTTTGAGAAGTAAGCAAGTTACCTATCTGTCCAGTTGAGGTTCTCTCATCCTAATATAAATATATTACTAATCTAGTTCTATTTTAACTAAATATTAGTCTCATTTTTTGACAGCAACTATTTAAAAATATCTATTTTATTGAAGTATTAAATCTGAGATGTTTAACTACAGCAAGAATAATTTGGCTTTTGTAAAAACGTCTAATTGTTCTTAAAGCCTGGTTTCCCAAATCACTATGCAGTCAACTATATAGTCAACTCTAGACTATTCATATGTTATTTACTTTCAGCCACAGTTTTTAAATTCTAAATGAACTTCCTCCTTTAACCCCTTATGCTTTGGAAGTTGCTCATAGTATAAATCAACCCACACAAATATCAAGACTTATCATGCTGATCAGAGTTTAAAACAAATTAAAGATCAGGAACCATATGATTAAAAAAACATACTTTTTTTATTTCTATGTAACTAATAAGTTACTGATATTTACCAGTGGATTGTTGTATATTATCATGTGATTTAGACTTTTTAAAGACCCCAATAGTTTATATGGAATAAATTAAAAATTAAGGATTGAGAAATGTTCTTAAAATACTTATATGGAATCTAGAATAGCATTTCTAGACGACAAATTAGTTTCTGTAGCAGTTAAGGGAGAAAGGACAAAAGAAAATATAAAATATAGGATGAGACATGAAAGGAGACCAATGGCGATTGTTGAGAGCCTATGCTCAGAATGCAGCAATGGTATGGCACAAAAGTCTCCAGTTTAATATCCACACATCTAGTGATTCTAAACAAATGTTCATTTAAAATAATCACATTCACTTTTTAGACTAATAATTACTTTGGTTTGATAGATATGTAAAAACTACATAAATTAAAATATATAAACAAGAAATTCATAGAAAAGAGAACAAGCACTTGCTTTAATTCTACTCAGGGAATAGACACAACTAAATGTAAATATTAAGGAAAACTATAAAACACTCTACAAGGGTGCTTTAAACTATTTAAATGTTAATAATTGGTCATGCTAGATCAAAGCAGTCTAATCTTTTCCGAAACAAGAACTTTTTTTTTTCATTTTCATAATAAATTAGGAGAATGAGGTTGTAGGCTGAGTTTATGATGACTAAGGTCTGAGGATCAAACTGTTAAAAAATTCAAGTTTTTAATAGTTACAGATTATTATAGGAAGAGAGTTCTATAACTCTCTAATCTATATTATAGAAATTCCACTTTATCTCATACAGGACTAAAGAAATTCTAAATTCTTTTAAATAAAAAAGTCAGTATGTATAGGCATATACCCCAAACTTGTAGTTATCCAACAGAATATTATTTAACAGTTCATATACAATTTCTGTGTACAATCTTGACAGTAACCTCAACAGGCAGAGAAATGAGACTTAAAAAGAACCTACCATGTTTATGGATAAAAGCCAGGCCTTGCAATATTTGATACATAATATTTCTGATGACTGACTCAGGGAAAAACTTGTTTCTGTAAAGAAATTAACACAGAGTCATGTAATACTCTTAAGCAAGCAACCAATCAATCCAAAGATTTATATTCCTCCTGTCTTGGAGCCTCTGCTGGCCTCATAATACTGGCTAAGGTATGATATATAGATTTACAGTGCTAAAAGTCAAAAATTTAAAACGTGAAAATTAGGGTTTTTCTTTTTGATGTTTGGCAAAAATTCAAATCCGAAACTAAATATATTATGCACAGCTAAACTCTAAACTGTCCGAAGAGGAGCAAAGTAAATTGGAAAAAACGGAATCACTATCAGATAGACCAAGCATGCAAAGCTGTATCGTGTAGGCTTTAAGAGTTTTCGCAGCACAAATGCTTCAGTTGTAGTCTGCATATTGGAGCTATACGATAGAAATGTAAGAGCCACAAAAGAGCCACTTATGTCTGCGGTCCCCAACACGCCGGCCGCAGAGCTCCACTGCCCCCAACCCCACCCCCACTGTCCCACTGTCCGTGGAAAAATTGTCTTCCATGAAAATCAGGAAAGTGGCCCGATGGGGGGGCGGGTAGAGTTTTGTAGCATAGCAGGAGGCAAGTGGCCGGCACTGGGCAAGCCGAGGAAGCTTCATCTGTATTTGTAGTGGTGATACCACTGCCTGACCTCGGGCTCCACCCTCAACCCGGGCCAAAAAAGGTTGGGGTCCACTGACTTAACATCCTTAACATTTTTCTAGTAACCACATTAAAGAAAAGCAAACAAAACAGGTGAAATTAATTTTTTTTTTTTTTGAGACAGAATCTCACTCTCTTGTCACTCCCTTGCCCAGGCTAGAGTGCTGTGGCGTCAGCCTAGCTCACAGCAACCTCAAACTCCTGGGCTCAAGCAATCCTGCTGCCTCAGCCTCCTGGATAGCTAGGACTACAGGCACGCGCTACCAAGCCCGGCTAATTTTTTTCTATTTTTAGTTGTTTGGCTAATTTTTTTCTATTTTTAGTTGTTTGACTAATTTCTTTTATTTTTTTCTATAATAGAGATTAGGGTCTTGCTCTTGCTCAGGCTGGTCTCGAACTCCTGAGCTCAAGCGATCCTCCCGCTTCGGCCTCCCAGAGTGCTAGGATTACAGGGGTGAACCACTGCGCTCGGCCTGAAATGAATTTTAACAATATATTTAACCTAATATATACCAAATATTATTTCAACAGGTAATCAATATAAGATTAACAAATTTAATTTGTATACCAAGTTTTTAAAATCTGGTGTGTAATTTATATTACATTTACAACACAGCTCAGTTCAGACATTTTAAGAGCTCAATAGCCACATCTGATTACTGGCTGCTGTATAGAACAATGCAGCATTTTATGGTATTTACAGAGTCTAAAGTAAGATCCTAATAAGGGCTTAATTAGGGCTGAAATATTAATCTCTGCCAGGCTACTAATTAAAGTGATCAGCAACTAAGTCTTTGATCCTGAGGCCATACTGTGTTATAGAAGTTATCATTTTAAGCTTTTAAACTTTACCATAATTTTAACATTTTCTAACATCTTTGTTTCAGCACAACTGATTGGATTAAGAGGATCATTTAAAAATGCTTGCAACATGTAGAAAATGGCCTATTTTTCTATCTTATATTTTTAACTATATTATATGCCTATATTATAATCATAAAATGTCCCACCATTTAAAACAGTAAGACACTGAATGACATAGAAACACACAATAGACAGAGAAAGATAAACACTGGTCTTAACTCAAATTAGAAAATAGCATTGATCATATGTTACTGAAGTATTTTTTAAACTCACTTTCATAAGTTATAAAATAAATTTTAAAGTAAATAAAATGTTTTTATTCTTACCAAGAAACTATAAAAAGAATGCTATATGCTGAAGGTACAGTTATAGCATAAGTGCAAAAGATTGTGTATATTGGTCTTCAATTGAAATGGAAAAGTGGCTTACTTGAATAAAATTCAAAAAGGGCTTTTAGATTAATTTTAGATTAATTTTTAATCTTTAAAATAATGTTTCAGAAAGTTAAACTACTCAAAACAAAATGTGAAAATCCAGCTTAACCTCAAATAGCCTTCATCATGTACAGTTGTAATAGTCAAATTTATTCTTGGATATTACATAAAATTCTAACAATATACTTTTTTTCCATTTGATTTAGAAATCTAGAATTGAATTATGTAATTCAAAACCTGATTCTCTGTAGTGTTTACTTGATATTTCTTTAACTACTTCAATTGTCAGATTTATATATTTTAAAAATCAGATGAAAATATATTTCATGTATTTATATGTATTTAATTTTTTTATCCACAAATATATCTTGATATTTCATGTATATATTTTTCATTTCATATATTTTAAAGTGAAAAATTTATTAGAACTTGAAAAGGTAAGATTACCCATAATCCCACCACCTGATTAAGAAACTTTTGATTTTTCAATATTATAATCCAGTCCTAATCATTTGTATGCATAACTTTTATATTATGTGTCAATGTTACATAAATACAACTCTGATTTGTTTTTCCATTTGTAAGCATTTTCATGGCTGGGCGTGGTAGCTCATGCCTATAATCCTAGCACTCTGGGAGGCCAAGGTGGGCGGATTGCTCGAGGTCAGGAGTTTGAAACCAGCCTGAGCAAGAGCGAGACCCCGTCTCTACTATAAATAGAAAGAAATTAATTGCCCAACTAATATATATAGAAAAAAATCAGCCGGGCATGGTGGTGCATGCCTGTAGTCCCAGCTACTCAGGAGGCTGAGGCAGCAGGATTGCTTGAGCCCAGGAGTTTGAGGTTGCTGTGAGCTAGGTTCACGCCATGGCACTCACTCTAGCCTGGGCAACAAAGTGAGACTCTGTCTCAAAAAAAAAAAACACAAGCATTTTCATAATCTTTATAATTATCACCTTTAATGGCTACATAATAATTCCATCAATATTATATACTATATATAATTACATCAATATTATATCCTATATATAATTACCAACCTAGTCTCCCATTGACAGTCATTTATTTTAAATAGTTCAAGTAGAAAAGTGAAGCTTAGTATAATTATTTAACAGAATATAATGTTTATGGTAATTATAAAGACTATGTATCAGCATAAAAAAGTACTTCTAAGTGGATGAATCAAATAAAAAGTTTCATTATGATTAAAATTACAACTAAGTAAAAAGCATGCATGCCTATATACAAGGGCTATAAAGGGCTCTAGAATAATAAAAACTGATTTGGGGTAGAAATTTACTTTTATTTTAACTGATATTAACATTATAAAGAAGTCAGCCTGAAATACAATAGGCATTCAATACGTATGTTTTGAAAGAAGGAAAAATATGATTAAAGAAAAATTCACTTACCATCCTTAGACCATGTATGTGTGTGTGTGTGAGTATGAAAGAAACAGAAATCATCACATTGGAAAATTACTTTATTTCTAAGTATTTTAGGGTGTTTTGCTAAACATCTCTCACTGTAAAAGCAGGCAAAATGGATTTTAATCTCCTAGAAGTGACCAGAACAACCATCACGAGAACATTATCTCCCTGAGCCCATGGCAGAAGACTGAAGCTCTCTCTTTAGAGATCCTGCCCACACATTTAACACATTGACTACCACACTAGAAAAAGAAATTTTTCCTAGGGGCCATGGTGTTTTATTAAGAAAATAGAATAAAAACTTAGAAAACAAAATGATCCTAATTTAATGAAAAATTTATATTTTATTGTTTTGTGTTTTTTCCAATTAAAAATGTAACATAAAAACTTGAAAATTAGTAATGTAGAAAGTAATGTGAAAATGAGAAAAAGTTCATAAGGGTAAAGTGTTTTTCTTGACTTGTCAGGCTTAATTGTAATTTAAAGGTAAACATAAATAGAAAAATGAAATTTACTGATTTCTATTCATTTAATCCACATTTTTAGTATTAAATTTTCAATATTAGTTGTAACAATAAGAACATCAACAAGAACATCAACAAGATGTTCTCAAACCAAACTGCAGGATTTTGGCCAGGTTTTGCTTCAGGAGGGCCTGGACTCAGAACTCACATGAGTTAAATAGAACTCACATGGTAGTTAATGTATTAAAAATTAAAATGAGAATTTCCTTGGAATTGGTAACATGTGAAGTTTTATCACTCACTAATGCATCCTAATTAATAAGTTTCTTAGATCCATTCTTAAAAGCTACTTCATTCCTTTCTCCATTCATTCTTTCCTTAGCCTTTCACAAGATGCTTAGGAGAAAAACAGAGATAACTTTCTCAACAGTGCCCAGCGCCACCTTTATTACTGAATACTATAGATATTTATTTTAAAATGTATAAGTAGACAGTATGTATGTTTATATGAAATACTGACCTTGACTTTTAAGGATTTACAACAGAAAAATGGTGGCTATGTCACAGCTGATTCTTCAATGTTAAATGCTACTCTTTGATAGAAATAACAGAACTTATTAATTTAAATCTACCTCTTGGAGTGATAAACCTATATATTACAAAGTATGGCATATTGAAAGGATCAAAAAAACTCATGGAGGAAATAATAGGGAAAAAATTAAAATTTTCATAGAATAAAGACATACCTATCTTTCATTAATTGATAGAGGTTTTCTTTCATATATTCAAATATAAAATAAAGATGGTCATTTTCTCTGACAACTTCTTTCAGTTTAATCACATTGGCATGGTTAAGTTTTTTCAGAGACTGCAAACAAAGAATAATCATTAACATTTCTTAAAGAAAAGTTATAGAAGTTGACAAAATCTCATCAATTTTAAGAATTACCTTAAGTAATTTTCCATTTCTTCTGGATTCATTAATGAATTACATTTTAATATCTACATAATTTTAAAATCTCTTAGAACATCTATGTAAAGCAAGCAATAACTGCTTTAACAAATGAATGCTAAGTGCAACAATAAACCAAGTCAACAATAGCTACCAAACATTTCAATCTGTCACATTTTCCTCTCAGTCTGTTAAATAGAGCTAACTTTTGTCTGACTTTACCATGTGACATGCCATGCAGAAGTCTCCAGAAATTTATCCAAGTCTTTAAGCATAAAATATAAGGAAAGGGTATGTGGTAATTTAAAAAGTTGACTTTACTTTGATAATATGAATTAAAATGCTCTTTATTTTATTTTTTATCTCTAGATTACTTATAATAAAGTGATCTTTTAAAAGTAAAAATGAACTTTCAAATATGAGAGTATAATTGTATCCTGTTCTCCACTGACACCAGAACAAGAAGAAATGAGAAATTACTTTACTTTAGGAAGAAAAAGGAAAATATAAACACAAGTATCTCTGGAATGCTTCCCACAGAGAACAGAATAATCTCAGCTACTGTCCTGATCACGAGTACAGTTAAGGCCTTCTTGGGTTCTTTTCATCTTTAGGATTTTACCTTAACTTCTCTTAAGTTCATACATTCATCCCAAGAATAGAACTTTCTCTTCATCCTAAAATAAATTTAAAAAGTTTAGTGTACAGGGACTGAGGATTGGAAGACACAAATTACACCGTTGGCTTTTACTATATCACTGGTTCCCTCTGGGGAAGCTTTATCACTCGTCCCTTGTCCTTGTAAGGAAATCCCCTCCCTCCATCTCAAGGCTACTTGGTAAAGGCTCATGTCTATATCATATCTGAAATTCTGCTTTAACAAAAAGCAGAAAAAATTACCATTAATCTTCCTTCCTGGGTGAGTTCTTAACATTTCTCTAATCAGTTTAATTGTGCTTTTCTAAAGGGGCCCCTTACAAATTTCCTCTCTTTCCAGAACTTGAGAGAGAAATTTGAAACACTATACTTCAGAGGTGGGTAGGAAAAGAAATCAGAAATTCTGGTAGCAAATTTAGTCAGTGACTTTATCTGACAACTTTTATATCATTACCTCAGTTTTAGATAAGAGGCCCATAAAGTTAAGTGATTTAAAGTCAGTAAAAATTCAGAAATAACCAAACTTTAGAAATTGCTTTCTTGAATTTTGTTCTTTATTTCTCCTCTTCCATCCCAATGTTGGTTACCATTAGAGATAAATATACCAAAAGAGTATTTAGGGTTATGAAGTATTTGTACTATATATACCATAAATAGTGGTTGTGTTTTATATGAACAGATTTTTAGTTACCATACAAAATAGGAGATAAGAAAAAATAAGATTAATATTCTAAAAAAAATTCTCATATTCAGATATGGGAATTACAAGGCTGGACTGTAAAAAATAAAAACTAAATATGTCCCACTGCTTTCATTTAGCATTATAATCTCCTAGAAGATACTCAGATGTTCTAGAAGATACTCAGGAATCTTAGAATTGCCTTTATTAATTAGAATAATTCTTATAATCCATAAATTATAATTATACCCTGTATGAGGGTATAGTACACAGGTAGGGAAATGAGTAGACTTGGCAGCACATCATCATGGTCAAGAATGTGGGCTGTAAAACTGCACTGCCCAGATCCAGAGCCTTGCTCAGCTGCTCACCCAGTGTATGACCTTGGACAAGTTAACCCAGGGACCTCTTGGTGCCTCAAATTCCTTAGCTAGCCATGAAGTAGAAATTATTGCATGAGAAAAACTTGTTGCAAATTGCTCAGCTTGGCACTCAATAACTACTAGATTGTTTCATTTTTACCAACAGCTATGATTGACTATAATAAGACATGAAGGGCATTACTGCTATTATTTCTAAAATATCCTTAGTGAATCAGAATTTCATTTATAGTCATTCAGTTACCAGAAATTTATGAAGAAGCTTGATGAAATCAAGGGTTTACTGGTTTATTAAAAGAAACCTTTCCGTGCTATAGACTTATAAAATGTCTTGCTAAAGCACAAAAGGTAAATGTAGCACAATGATGAATTTAAAACAGAAGTCAACTTAAGTACAGCTATAAAAGTAGCTTAATAAAATGATTATATCCATCCAAAGCTGCATGTATAATGTTATGACTCCTAAAAAGTAATGTCAGAATTTAGAAAGTATCCAATCTTTTAGAAGCCAGATAAAAATACATTCATTACTTTTCATAATTCATTAATAATTGAAACTTTTGACCTACTTGTAAAGTCTGTTCTCTTCATCCATATTTCCTAATATGTGGCTTTCTTTCCAGCAATTACCACTTCTCAGCAATACTTCCCTAAGGTGACCCATGTATCTATCTACAACAAATATGTTTCCTTGCAAAATAATTATCCAAAAGACAAACCAATTTCTTAGAATAGCCAAGAAAAGGTATTTCCTTTTAGGTTCCTTGCCTTCTTCTTTCATTTATTAATTCATACAACATCTAATTCATGCCAGGGTAATGAACAAGTTAAAGATGGCTTCCCATCTAACAGAGGAAATGATTTTAGACTAGTTAATATATAATAGACATACAGATTAGTTATAAGGACCATGAGATAAAACAAAGGGATCTTTTAAGATTTAATAGCCAGACCCTTTTGATAAGACTACAGTTCAACTGAGATCTGAAAGTCAGAAGGTCCCAGCATGTAAAGACAGAAAAAGATGTTCTGGGCAGACAGAGATAACTAGCTGGTTAGAAGAAATAAAAGGCTGTTTTGGGCTGATTCTTATTTCTTTAATGCCCTGTGCTGATTTTCATTGCTATTGCCAGCTACTCACTGTAAGAAAATGGTAGTGCTATTACTAGGTCACCTTTCCTGTGCTGCTTTTTCTCCATAGCATTTATCATCTTCTAACATACTATATAATATGCTTATTTACCCCGTTTCCAAATGTAAGCTCCTTAGGGACACTCCCTTATGCCTAGATTGGTTGTGACAGATAGTAGATCCTCAATAAATACTTGCTAAATGACTGAATGAATTTCTATACTCACAGGTGAGCTCATGAGGACCTGCTGCCTCCACAGGCAACCTTCAGAAATGGAATCGTCTCTCAAGACCTTAAAGGGCAGGGGGCTTAATAAATATTTGTTCACTGAACAAGGTGAGGGGATCTTACTACCTTCCTCTAGCATGAATTGTAGGTTATAGCTTTTTTGAAAAATGGTAGCAGATAAGACAAGGTTTCTTATTAGTGACCTCAATTCAAACTCCCCAAAGGAAATTTTCAATAGGCGCCTTTTATTTTCTTCTTTATAGTATTCTCCCAACTTCTAACCACTCACCGTCTAACACATTCTAACCAGTTCTGAGTGCAATGCTAGACTGCTCAGAAGCTCTGCCTACTACATAAGCACAGACTTTCTTCCCCATGTTCACATTGGCAAATACACCACCCTCTCCGTCCTCTACCAGCTGCCATACCGCACCCTTGTTCCTCCAGGCCAACTCCATGATGGGTTCGTGCTCAGCCTCTGCTCTCTCCTCAACACCATTCTTCACTGAGCACATCTAATTCTAACAGCCACCACGCCCGCAACGCCTAACTCCTGGTTCTTTTGTTTAAAAGATTTTTAGACTGAAAATATCTTCTTCCAAATAATCAATTTTCCTTCAAGGAGACATGCTTACTGCCCACTTTGAAGATTAAGGATAGGCAGCTCTTCTTTATCTGCTACACAAAATGTACTCAATATGGAATTTATTTTTAATTTTGGGGAAAAGGCATGGATAGATTTAAAGTGTTATCCAAAGTATTATACTTCAAATATTTATGGCCTAAATTGGAAATGCCTAAATTTTATATCACCAAGCATAAGATGATTGGATATTATGAAATGTGAGTTGTTTTGGTAACCAATAGGAATAAGAATGGAGAATAAGGGGTCTAATATCTGTAACTTTCAGGTAAAGTTTATTCCACTGCACCAGGCCTAACAGAAATGGCAAAGCCTTCCTGTATGACTCTTGTAGGCAACATAAAGACCAAAAACTCTCCTAAGATTCCATCTTGTCCAGAACCCTAAGGAGTGCTGGCTACAGTGATATTCACATTGATAATCCTGCCAGAGCCAGGCTTCACAGGTCCTTAACTCCTCTGTCCTGCCATAGTCACTCACAGACACCTTATTATCGTGAGGAATGGTTCTGCTCTCCAAGACCTCAACCATTACAGCTTCAGACTCTGACCATAACTCCTGTCCTTTCACCATCTTCACCCTGGAAAATGCTTTACATGCCCTCTCATTAAACTCTTGGCTACTCCTACGATTGCTGGCATGGCTTGGCTTGGCTTACCTCTTCAGCCAGCCTGGGCCCCATGGCCAGCCCTTCACCACTCCCCTCTCAAGATCACACACCTATTCTGAATGTCCCCCTCTCCCAATGTCCCACCTCTTGCCTTGTATTCCTCCAGTCTGCTTTCTCTACAGATCGGTAAAGATGGGAAGAAAAGTCACATGAATGTTCCCAGTAGCTCCACTTTCCATGTAATCCAAGGTAATTGAAGGTGGACTTTTACTGGTACTTAGCACTCCTTTTGTGACTTTCCTGGTAACTCAGTACCCATTCTTCACAACTCTTCCAGGCTCAACGCCTCCACCACTGCAATTCCTGCTGCTCCTGCCCTACCTCCATCTGGCTTACTACTTCTACTATTACACTGGAACAACACTCACCACAGCCACCAGTTATGTCAGGTTCCCCAAATCCAAGGAACACCATGGCAGATGATATCATTTGGATACCAGATGGCCATTTCCAGCCCCTTTCCTTTTTCCTCCTGGTACAGAGGCTGGAAGAGTGAATATACTCACAGTCTTGGCCTCCTTGGGAAGTAAGGGAGACCATGTGGCCAGTGCTGGCCAACAAGATGTGAGGGGGAGGTCCTTAGTGTCTCCTGGGAAAGAAAGATCACTACCTGATAAAAGATGAGAGAAGAGTGACCTGGTATTACTCTGTCTTCCTCCCACCTTGAACGTGGATATAATGCCTAAAGGTGAAATAGCCATAATGTGGCCATTAGGTGACACAGTTGAGGACAAAAAATGCTAACCATTCAGTATGAAGATAGGAAAGGTCTGGATTCCTTGGGTGCACTGTTGAATCACTGAAAGCTCTAGAATCATCAAATTCCAGATTTCCTGATATGTCAGAAAAATAAACTCCTACTTACTTAAGACATCAGTTCTGTTACTTGCTATTATATATTTGTTACTTGCAGCAAGATTCATTCCTAAGTAATCCAGAGCTTTTAGTCATTAATTATTGCTCATCATCCAGTTGAGCACTTTCCCTTTAGATCTTTTCCTTGGGTTTGGATATTTTCTACATTCTCCTGGTTTCTCTGGTGGCTCCTTCTCAGTCTTCTTTGTAAGACCCTGTGCCAGGGCCCATCCTTTACATGCTGGGGTTTCTCAGCGCTTTATATAGGGACTTCTTCTCCCTCTATGTAGTCTCAATTACCATCTGTAGACTAACAATTCCAAAAGCATCAGCCCAGACCTCTAATTTGTGCTTTAAGTGCAACTATTCAATTGCTTATAGTCATCTTAAATCATTATGCCCAAAACTGAACTCATATTTCCTCATAAGCCTGTGATTTCCCCTCCCTGTCATGATGAATGGCACCACCTCTACCCATTCAAGCCAGAATCCCAGGAGTTAGCATGGACTCTTCCCCTCTTTGACACCTTCCTCTCACACCCTGTCACCAGACCATACAGAGCCTCCCTCCTAAATTTCCCCTAAATGTGTCCAGTTATGTCCATCCCCAATGCTATTCTCCTAAATCAGGCCACCACCATGTCTACCAAGATGACTGCACCAACCTCCTAACTGGCCACCTTGTGTCCAATCTTGACCTCTTCAATAAAGTTGTCATGTTTTTTTAAAACTTCTTTTTCATTTCAAAATATTAAGGGGATAAAAATATTTTTGTTAAATGGATAGCTTTTATATAATGCTTAAGTCAGGGTATTAGTGTGCCCATCACCCAAACAGTGTTCACTGTACCTGTTAGGTAGTTTCTACTATTTTGCTAATGAGATAGTCCTAAAAATTTGATCACATCTTCTGCTTAAAATCTTTCATGACTTCCAGTCCTCAAGATATACAAACTCCTCAACTGGACTTCATGACTTCAGCCCTTTAGCCTCACGTCTTCTATGCCCTACTCATGATCTATGCTAGCCCCTTATACTTCCCTTACTCGGCCCAATCAGGCCTTCACAAGCTCTCCCTTGCCTCCAGGCCTTCACATATACTATTCTTACCACCTGGTGTGTTTTCTCCTATCTTTTTTTTTTAATAATTTTGTCTCCTCTTGAGGTCTCACTCTCTTGGGAAGCCTTTCATGACACTTCTCCAAGGAATCCAGACCTTTCCTAACTCTGTGTTCCCACAGAACCCAATAGTCCCCTACCACAGAACTCAGCATACTTTATGTTGTAACGTGTCTAATTTGTTGGTCTTCTTCAATATATTGTAGTGCATCTATCTCATCTTCATTTTGTTCCAAACACTAAATACAGTAGGAGCTTAACAATTTTGTGCTGAATGAATATTTAAATTTTCTTCAAGTCTTCTATGGGACTCCTCCTCTTCTCAGTCATTCATTTTTGCTCTATCCTTGCTTAAGTTAGAACATGGAGGCTGGGGGCATGGTGACTTACACCTGTAATCCTAGCTCTTTAGGAGGCCGAGGTGGGAGGATCGTTTCAGGCCAGGAGTTTGAGACCAGTATCGGAAACATAGCAAGACCCTGTTTCTACAAAAAAATAAAAATATTAGCCAAGTGTGGTTAGTGCTACTTGCAGGCTGAAGCAGGAGGTTGGCTTGATATTCTTATTAAAGGAAATTTGGATATAGACATGCACAGAGGGAAGATCACGTGAAGACAAAGAGACGAGGCGGCCACCTGCAAGCCAAGGAGAGCCGTCTTAGACCAAACCAACCCTGCCAACACCTTGATCTCAGACTTCCTGCCTCCAGAATCATGAGGAAATAAATATCTGCTGTTTAAGCCACCATCTGTGATACTCTGTTATGGTAGCCCTAGCAAACGAGTAGATTGAGCCACCTTGAAAGTGGATCCCCTAGCTCCAGCCAAGTGTTCAGATGAATGCACCTCGAGAGAAGTCCCAGGCCAGAGCCACCAGCTAAGCACTCCGGAGTTCCTACCCCACAGAAACTGTGTGAATTAATAAATGTTTGCTCTTATTTTAAATCACTAAGCTTTGGGGTATTTTGTTATGCAGCAAAAGACAAACACAGTGTGTTAAAAGAAATAATTAAATTAATAATTAATTCTATTTTATTGGTAAGCTCAGGAAAATACCATATGGCGTTCAGAACTCATTTGACATTATGAATAACATATGATTTTGAGGCCTACTGTTTTGAAGAAATAATAAGGTCTACTTTGTACTCCACTTTAAATCTGAAAAACATTCCAAAGATTACCTTTAGTTTCAGTCTAAATGTACTATGCATAAAAGTTTCAGCACTTACATCTTCTGCTTTATCAATGTAGCTGGACAAGTCAGAAAATTAAAGTCATATATATGGGAATCAGCGGAATTCCTTTCTGGCAATGTTTTTTTCCCAGAATGCCATTCCTCATTAGCCAAACTATCATGAGGCCTAAACTAGACCTCTCTCTGTGCTTGTACATACTCTTAAGCAAGCAAAGGAAAACAAGATCAGCGTTTTCAAAGGTGAACTTTGCAGTGCTCACATGGTACCTTTTGATGGCCACCAGCTCCCCGGATTCGTTGTTCTTGCCCATAAGCACGCTCCCATAGGTGCCGTCCCCCAGCTGCCTCATGGTTGTGTACCGGTTCATCTTGGAAAACTAAGGCAGCAGAAATTGCTCATTAAAATGACTTCCTTGTTGAATATAAATTTGAACGCTTCTGTATTTTTATTTGTTTTTGTCCTCACACGGTTGTTGCTATACTGGTGACAGGTTCATCATCATGAAATACAGGCTTTTCCCCAAGATTATGTAGGTTCATGAGATAAAACAATAAGGAATCTGGCAGGGAAACACTGCTTCCATTCTTATGAACACCCTATAAAAAGAAA
>VSMD01025417.1:0-65770 GCA_008750895.1 Mirza zaza | reverse complement strand
ACATGTGTATGATTCTGGGGTGATTTAAGCAAAGTTTAAATGTAGAATTTGGGGTTCCCCTCCCTGGTTCTTTCTGGTATTCTCTCTTTACTTTCTTGTGGCTGTGGTTGCCCTGAACTGTGTCCTCTGGTTCTTCAGGATAGGAAGACTGAAATTTTCTATCAGAATTTTAGCTACCTTGAGTGGTAGCTAACTGTACCCTGCCTTAGACTAAATGCTGTTTTTTTCAAAAAAGAAACTCAAATTCAACCAGTGCCATGCCTACTTGTAAGTTCTGACTTTACTCCAGAATTGACTTGTTTTTATTCACAGTATTATACAATGCCTTAGGGTTGGGGTGTATGTGTGTGTATGTGTGTATTTTCCTTAGAGTTTTAGTTGTTACCTGCCAGAGGATCAGTCCAGTAGGAGCTTATTCTGCTTTACTAGAATTGGAACGTATATTATTTTAACCTGTTTGCCTGTTTGTATCTTTATAAGTAAAGTGGATTTCTTGACATCAACATTATTTGGTTCTTTGATTTTTGACCAGTCTGACAATCCAGGCCTTTTAACTGGCGTGTTTAGATCATTTACATTTAATATGATTATTGATATGATTGAGGTTCAGTCCACCATCTTGCTATTTTGTTTGTATCAGCTGTTTTCCTCCTCTTTTTTTCCTTCTTTTAAATTAGTGTTACAGATTGAGTATATGTAATCTGAAAATCCAAAATCTGAAATCCTCCAAAATCTGAAACTCTTTGAGTGCCAATGTTATGCTCAAAAGAAATGCTCATCGGAGTATTCAGGATTTGGGATTTTCAGATTAGAGATGCTTGACTGGTAAGTATAATGCAAATATTCCAAAATCTGAAAAAATCTGAAAGCCAAAAATATCTGAAATCTGAAACACTTCTGGTCCCAAGCATTTCGAATAAGGGATACTCAACCTGTAGTTAGGATTCCATTTTAGTACCACTGTTGACTTATTAACTCTATATCATTTCAACATTTTGAGGTTCATATTATGCTTCTGTAACTCAGCATAATCTGCCTTCATGGAATATCATTAGCACTTCACATGTAATATAAGAACGTTTTCATTAGTACTTCTAGTTCATGCGTCCCATCCTTTGTGCTGTTGTCATATGTTTTGTGTGTGTATCAGTGTGTGTTGCATATGTTTGTTTGTATGTGTCAGGGTCCAGTTAGGAGACAAAAAATATACCAATAATTTAAACAGGGAGGATCGATATAAAGAATTTTTAACTAGCGAAAGGTCATTAAGTACTTAAAAGAGGTTAAAGAAGATACTATGGAATTCAGAATTACTACATACAGAAAAGCAGCTACTACCTCTGGACTTAGAATGTTGAATAAAATTGAGGAGAGCAGGCATCTTTGTGTTTTTGATCTTAGGAAGAACCTTTCCATCTTTGCCATTAAGTATAATGTTAGCTGTAGATTTTTCATAAATGTCCTGTATCTAATTGAGTAAATTGCCTTCTACTTCTCATTTATTGAGTGTTTTTAACATTTAAAGGGTGTGCAATTTTGTCACATGGCTTTCTTTTCACCTGTTGAGATGATCATATGGTTTTTGTCCTTCATTGTATTAATATGGTGTATTATATTGATAATTGTACATTGAATCCACCTTATATTACTGGTGTAAATCCTTTTTGATCATAGAGTGTAATCCTTTTTCTGTGTTGCTGGATTTGATTTGTTAGTATTTTGTGTGGAATTTTGCATGTTTCTTCATAAGGGGTATTGCTCTGTAGTCTTGTTTGTGATATCTTTGTCTGGATTTGGCATCAGGGTAATATTGGCCTCATGGAATGAGTTGGGAAGAGTTCTCTCCTCTTCTTTCCTCCCTCCCTTCCTTTTTCCTTTCCTCCTTCCTTTCTCTCTTTCTCTCTCTAAAGATTTGCTCAGTTACCTTAGTGGTCAGCTAATGATTAGACAGAGATTTCCTTAACTGCCTGACTTTAATAAGTCCCCTAATCTTTGCTGAGGCATTTTGTGTGTGTGTGAGTTGTGGCATGCCTTCTCTCAGCCAGGTAGTTGATGACTCTGCCTTAGCCTTCACTTCTTGCTTATGTAAATCCTCAAGTTCAGCAGAGGTGAAAGCTTAGGGTCTTGTCAGTTCTTACCTGAGCATTTGCACATTTCTGGGCATGTGTACAACCCCACATATGCCTGTGGTCTTCTAGATTCCCAGGAATATTCCAGAGCTTTGCAAAGCTCCCATGGACATCTCCTTCTCTAGCTTTTCCTTTTAAATTTCTGGTTTATGTATTGTTTGGTCCAAGTGTCTCAGGTAGCTGTGAAGTTCAACAATTGCCTGTAATTTGTTTCAACTTAAAACACTAGAGCAAGAGTTTTTGTACTTGGCAGGCTCCTAGTAAGATCAAATAAAAACAGCCTTGCATATGGGTTCTTCCAGGGAACCGTGAGACAAGTCAAATGATGACAATTCCCTGGGAGTGATGCTTTGAAGGAGTTCCAACCTGGTTCTCCCCACTTAGGTGCTTTTCTCTTTGTGGGATGTTAGTTTCTCAGGCTTATAAAGAGCAGGAAAGTAGGGGATAGGACTTAGAGCAAGTGAAAACTCCACAAAGCTCGTAGCCCACTGTTCTTACTGACATTCAGCTATTTTTTTTCTTGAGTAAGTGCTCCCTGTATCACTGCAGGACTTTGGTTCATTTCCAGAGTTCTGTATATGCAGCTTCTGAAAATTTTTGCCAGTTTTCTCATTAATTTTATGGAAAAGAAATTTTTGAAAGTCCTTACTTACCTCCCACTTTTGCTCAGAATTTTTAGTTGTGTATGAAACTGCCAAATAATTTTCCAGGTTAACAGTACCATTTTACATTTTTCCTGGCAATGTGTAATTGTTCAATGTCTGCACATCTCACCAGCATTTGGTGTTGTCACTGTTTTTCATTTTAGTCATTTCAGTGTGTGGTTTTATCACATTGTAGTTTTCATTTGTGTTCAGGCTAATGATATTGAACAGACTTTCATATACTTAACTGTCATCTGTATTTTTTCTTTGGTGCATTGCCTATCCATGTTTATTGCTCATGTTTTAGTTGTATTTTTTAATTTCTGAGTTTTAAAAATTCTTTACATATTCTAGAAACTAGTCTTCCATTGTATATGTTATTACAAATATTTTCTCCCTGTGTATAGCTTGTCTTTTTATCCTCTTTATGTTCTTTTTCAGAGCAAAAGGTTTATATTTTGATGAGGTCTAGTTTATCAATTTTTGTTTTTATGTATTAATATGTTTTTGATGTCAAGTCTAAGAAATTCTTTATCTAGCCCTAGGTCCCAAAGATTTTTCTCCCATCTTTTTTTCCCTAAAAGTTTTACAGTTTTTTGTTGTACATTTGTCTCTTATATATATATATATTTTTTTTTGAGACAGAGTCTCACTTTATTGCCCAGGCTAGAGTGAGTGCCGTGGCATCAGCCTATCTCACAGCAACCTCAAACTCCTGGGCTCAAGCAATCCTACTGCCTCAGCCTCCCAAGCAACTGGGACTACAGGCATGCGCCACCATGCCCGGCTAATTTTTTTTTTCTATATATATTAGTTGGCCAATTAATTTCTTTCTGTTTATAGTAGAGACGGGGTCTTGGTCTTGCTCAGGCTGTTTTCAAACTCCTGAGCTCAAGCAATCCGCCCACCTCGGCCTCCCAGAGTGCTAGGATTACAGGCGTGAGCCACCGCGCCCGGCTGTCTCTTATATTTTTTAATGATATTTTTTTTCCTTGAGATTAGAATTCTCAGTTACCAGTGTCTTTTTCTTTCTTTCTTTCAGCACTTTCATGATGTTCAGTGCTTTCACAATGTTCATTATTCCCTGGCTTACATAGTTTCTGAGGAGACATCTTATTTTTCTATCATTCTTTTTTATGTAGTGTGTCTTATTTTTTTTCTTTGGGTTACTTTGAAGAGTTTTCATTTTTTCCACTAGTTTTCAGAAATTTGATTTTGATGTACCTTGTGGTTTCCTTTTTCCTTATCCTTGAGGTTCATTGAGCTTTTTGAGTTTGTGTCTTCATAGCTTTTATCAAATTTGGAAAATTTTTTATATTATTTCTTCAGATATTTATTTCTATACTGTATTCCTGGCCCTCACTTGTGGAATTCTTAACATGTTTGTTAGACTGTTTAATATTAATATTGTCCTATAGTTACTAAGACTCTGTTCATTTCTTTTCAGTGTTTTTTTCTTCCATGTACCTCCGTTCGGACACATTGTCTTTCTGTGTTAAGGGTCAGTAATCCTTTTTTATTCCGTGTGTAATCTGCTGTTGATCCCACCCAGTGAAATTTTCTTTGGTTATCGTAGTTTTGATCTTTAGAAGATCTATTTAGTTTTTCCTTATATCTTTCAATTCTCACAATGTTCATATTTTCATTTAAATATCTGATTATAGTTATTATAGCTGTTTTAATGTCTTTGTTGCTAATTCTGTCATCTAGGTCATACTGAGTCTATTTGTGTTGACTATTTTTTCCCCTGGCTATGGATCATATTTTCCTGTTTCTTGGCACATCTAATAATTTTTATTGAATGATGGACCTTATAAATGTTTATACTGTTGAGGGTCTAAATTTGTTTTCTTCTATTTTTATTTTGCTCTTTTCTGACAGCCATTATTTGCAGTTTAGTTTGATCTTTTTATGGTTTGTTTTAATACTTTGTTTGGATGAGTCTAGAGTAACCTCTAAGGGTAGTGTCATGCTATTTCTACGGCATGAGCTTTGTAGGATCTCTTTTGAATACCTTAAGTGATCAACAAGGTTTGCCACACTTGCTTACGACTTCAATGCCTCTCAGCCTTGTGTGAGCTTTGTGGACTATTTACTTGGTAGCTTTTAAGTTGCTTTTGGCCTAGAATTTCTTTTGTGTGTGTGCACTTTAGAATTCAACTAAGATTCAAGGGATCTCTTATTTAAATTTTTGGAGTTAAAAAAAATTTTTTTTTATTTTGGGAGCACCTTCTTCTCCAGAACTCTACCCCACAACTTCCAGCTGCCTCAGCTTTCCTTAACTCTGATATATATCTCCGTAACTCAGTGAGACTTCTATACTTTGGGATCTCCTTCCTGTTCCACAATACAGAAGTTGCCTCCAAACAGAAAGCTAGGAAGATTATATGGCTTACCTCACTTGTTTCCTTTCTCTTAGGGTACATTAACAACTTGCCTGTTGTTAATATCTGAAAATAATTGTTTAATATACAGTCATGTGCAGTGTAACGTTTTGGTCAATCATGGACCACATATATATGGTGGTAGTCCCATATAAGACTTATAAGTATTATGAGATTATAATATTATATTTTTACTGTACCTTTTGTTTACATACACAAATACTTATTATTGCGTTACAGTTATCTACAGTGTTCAATACAATAACATGCTGTATAGATTTGTAGCCTAGGAGCAATAGGGTGTTCCATATAGCTTAGCTATATTGTATGCTGTACCATCTAGGTTTGTGTAAGTATACTCTATGATGTGTGCACAATGACAAAATCACCTAATGACACATTTATTAAGAACATATCCTAATCATTAAGAACATATGACTGTTCATCTTGCTTTCTTGTTGTCTATATCAGTCAGGTAAATTCTGTTTACTCTATCCCTGTTACTTCATTGTGGCTGGAAGTGGAAATTCTGTTCCTTTCATTAAAAAAAATTAATAACCTTTAAATTTAAGAACAATTTTATATTTACAGAAAAGTTATGAAGATAGTACAGAGCATTCTGATATACGCTTCATCTAGTTTCCCTGTTGTTAACATCTTAGAATTCCACAGAACATTTGTCAAAATTGAGAAACTGACATTGGTGTATTACTGTTAAGTAAACGTTTATATTTAACTTTAACAAAAAAACTGTCAAGCTATTTTCCAAAGTGGCTGTGCCCCAAAATAGGATTCCCACCAACAATGAATGACAATTCCTGCATTATTTGAGTAGAAGAAAATAATGAAAACAAGTTACGTTGAAACATCAATATTTTAGCTACTCTGATGTTACCAAAATTAAGTAAAAGGAAGCAACTTAAAATTGAAAGTCCTAAGCCTATGATTATAAATGTTACTCATTATAACTATAACAATAACATTAGCATTCATTGAACTCTTACTATGCACCAAGCACTGATATTAATTCATTCAGTCCCCACTGTATCCCTATGTTGTTGGTGCAATTATTATTTGCCTTTATGGATTAGGAGAGTGAGAGTTTCAGTAAATTCCCCATGGTCACATGGCTATTAAGGTACAGGCATCTGGCTCCAGAGGCTGCTTTCTGATCAGAGTCACTTTAGGAGTTGAGACAGTGTTTCTCGTGGATGAAAGTGGTACAGGGTGGTCTTGAATACCAATAAGACCCCTGGTGATTCCAGTGTATAGTCCAGATTGGGAATACTCTGTACCGTTTTATATGGCATCTTCATTATAATATAGATAAATTTAATGTTTTAAAATATATTTAAAAATTTTTAATTATAATAGTAGGTACTATAGTTCATATTTTGATTTGGACATTTTAAGGTCCTTTTTTATAGGTAGAACTTAAGTTGAGGCAAGTGTTTGCTGAAAAAATTTTAGAAAATCAGTTCTCTGTTTTAGTATCTAGGCACTCTGGCTTTTGTGTAGCAAATGCCAAGTGTATACTTTTTTATTTAGGGTCATCTAATAAAGTACCTAGCTATTCCCTCCTAAAATTAATGTTTAAAGAATATTGATTTAAAAATGTATAATCATTTCATATATACAAAGCAAGGAATGAAATGTGTCATAGAATGGTATGCTTGTTTAAATTATGTTATACCTAGCAGATTAATAGTCTACAAATTGCTCTAATTTGGCATAGAATAAGCTTCATAAAATTATTTTCTTTCTTATTCTGTGTTCATTGATGTTTTAACATTCAATATTAGACTTTAAAAATACAGCAGAAATGCAGAAGAAAATTTCTAAATTCTATTTAAAAATACATTATAAGAATTTATCTTTAAAGAAAAATAAAAAACTAGAGGTTTGAAAATAAAATTTGCTAAAATCTAGTACTCTTATTTCAAAACTAATGATACAAATTAATTTTCTTAAATTATTACTGTATGATCTCCAGTAGTCCCTTTATTGTTTTGCCCTGAATAGCTGGTTATGATAATTGCATAAAGTGTCCACTAGAGTGTGCTAGCGATACTTCAGTGGTAAAAGTTATTTACTTAGACTTGTCTAGACTTGTCAGCCTTGGACAATTTTTTTTTAAGAGAAGAATTTGATGTTTTGTTTATGCAGTTTCTTTTGCTGTGAAATACATTCTGTACCTTGACAGTGGGGTATTTATACAGATACTGTAAATGAGTATTTAATCTCTCCATTCTTGTTTCTCAGTAAGCATGCTAGCTAGAAATGTCTTTATTTTGTGAAGTTATTCTTTAAAAACTAAAAATTGTATCTCCCTTTATGCAATAGGTGTTGATTTTTCTTTACACAAAATGTATATTTTTGAAAACATGAATAATTTAAAATGAATGGAGAAACTAGTAATTTATGAGTTTAAAAATACTTAATCATTTATTATGCATACTTTTAAAATAGCAACTAAATCAGTAAATAGATTTAGATTTAATATTAAATATTTGTAACTATGGCATAAAATATTCTCAAAGTGTTGTTAATTTACTGTGATAACCATGTATTTTGTTTTGATGCATTAAAGTATAGTGTGAAAGAAAGTTTTGGCCCATTTACATTTGATAAATTTCTAAGCAAGCATTTTATACATTGATTATCTGGCACAAGTACTTAATGATAATGACTTTTTTTTCTCTCCCCCTTTCCCCAGGTACCTCCACTCAAATAACATCGTTGTGGTTCCAGAAGGTAGGTACACTTAGAATTTTTAGTTAGAATACAATATAGTTTAAACTTTGCTTTGTAAGTAGAACAAATTGTCTCTCTCTCTTTTTTTTTTATTTTTAAGAGACAAGAGTCTCGCTGTGTCACCCAGGCTGGATTACAGTGGTGCTATCATTGCTCATTGTAACCTTGAATTCCAGGCTCAAGTCCTCATCCTCCCAAAGTGTTGCGATTATAAGCATGAGCCACTGCACTTGGCCAAAACTGTCTCTTTAACCCAATTTTGGTTGATGTATTAGGGAATTTTGGTTATAAATCACCTTTAATTTATTAGCTTCAAAGCTTTTCCCCCTAATAAGTCCCATTAAAAATTATGAATAAATAATAAGTCTAAAATGGTTAAAATGGTTATATAAACTATTATTAGATAAATTGCTGTTAGGTAAATAAATTCTAAATGTAGTAAATGCAGTTAAGAATTCTGGTTGGATAAAAAAGACCTTGTCTATTGTTTCTTGAATTATTTATTAAAGCAGTCTTTCTTTTTTTTTTAAGAGATAAGGTCTCTCAATCTGTCACCCAGGCTTGAGTGCAGTGGCCCAATCTTACCTTCTATTCCTGGGTTTAAGGCATCTTTCCACCTTAGCCTCCTGAGTAGCTGGGACTACTGGGGCATGCCACTAGCCTGGCTAATTTTTCTATTTTTTTTAGAGATGGGGTCTCATTGTGTTGTACAGTCTGGTCTCCAACTCCTGGGCTCAAGTGATCCTCCTGCCTTGACCTCCCAAAGTGCTAGGATTACAGGTGTGAGCCACCATGCCTGGCCTATTCAAGCAGTTTTTACATTGTTTTAGTGTTTTTATTTGTGCTGTTTTTTACATTATTATATTTTATCTCAAGGTGGAAGTATTTATCACTTCCATTAAATTTAGTTTGGTCTATTTTTTTACTATTTTGTGAATAACTGAGACAGGGATATTAAGTATTAAAATATTTTAACTTGGAGTACTTGTGTTATAGATTTGGTATAACACCTTGGTCAAATTCATCTTGCCCTTCCTCTTCTTTTCTCTTTGAAGCCATTGGATCCCTTGTAAAACTCCAGTGTCTGGATCTTAGTGACAATGCCTTAGAAATCGTTTGCCCAGAAATTGGTCGTCTGAGAGCTTTACGTCATCTTCGATTAGCTAATAACCAACTGCAATTCCTACCTCCAGGTAATCATAGTCCATAGCACACAATAGTTTCTTATCTATTACAAATCTGTCTTTATTCATGTTTCTCACTGTATATCTAGGCAATGGGCTATGGATATATTTGTAAGTAGTCAATTATTCATGTATTTGAAGATGAAACTAAGGAATGTTGGTGAAATATTACTAAGAGTCTTTCTCCTGATGCAAACATAAGAAGGTAGCATTTATGTTTTAGATAGGGCTATAATTACTACAATTATGCATTGTAATCAGTGCCCTTTAGAATTACTGCCATGGCAAAATATTTGTTCCAAGAGCCACTTCAGTTTTGAATTTCATGTAAGAGAATTTAGGTGAACTTTGCATGATATGATCAATTTAGTATCCAAACGTCAGATACATACAGTATTTTCTCTCATTTTCCAGTGAGGTAACTGATGTATGTTAACTTTGATTTAAAAAGGCATCATGCTAAAATTTAGTAGCACAATTTAAATGTGAGTCCTAGAATTGTCAGTTTGCCTGCTGAACATATGATTAAATTATGATGTGCCTATAGACAGCCAGTACTAAAATCATGCATTCCCTTGACAGCTACCATTAAACTTTTTGACTTTCTTAGGAGGGACATTTAGGGACCTTGCTTTGTGAATCCACATATTTGTAACTTCCATTGTCATATATCATTTCCCATATTTAAAAAAAGATGAAGTATAATTAAAAAATAAAAAACTTATGCTTCATGTGTTACATGAAAGTTACTATATAGTAAAGAATGAGCAGAGAAAGATATAGATGTCAATTTGGCTGCAGTTAATTTTCCTTATAACTCATTCAGGACCACCAGTCAGCCTTTTAGTATATCCAAGTGAAGTATGTGGCTCAAAATTACAAATTATTCCCTGTCATAGAAATTTAAGGTTAAAACTATGCGTGTTAAACCCATGAATGAAAAAAATCTGTGATATTTCTTTGTTATTTTAAAAACACTTTCTCTAAAGTTTTTTCAAGTACAGAAATTTCTAAATGAAAACATAGTAGCTGATTAATTTTTAGACTTTCTGTACCAGCCTTAACATATATGTTCAATACTGTTTATAATAAGCACCACATGTACTCACCAGCAAATTGGTATTAACAGATCAATACCTAAGCGGACATATAGGAATAACATTTATCGGGTGTCGGGCAGGTGGGAGGGGGGAGAAGGGGATGGGTATATACAAACACAATGAGTGAGATGTGCAACGTTTGTGGGTTGGTCACGCTTGAAGCTCTGACTAGAGGGGGTAGGGGGGCATGGACAATATACGTAACCTTAACATTTGTACCCCCATAATATGCTAAAATAAAAAAAAATACTGTTTATAAAAATGGTACCAGTATAGCAGTGACTTTGCCTAAAAATAATTTTTTAACCTTATAGAATGAGAGTATTTTTTCCTAGTATACTTAATACAAATACTTATAACACAATATAGGAATATGATCTTTCCTTTAGAGTATATTACATATCATTAGGCTCAGTGGCATTTCATCAAGTTATAGCTTTCATCAAGTTTATGTATTCAGAGACCCAGAAAATTAGATTCTTTTGAAGATTACCTAGAAGATGTATCAGTAAAGATAATACTTTAAATTTTCATAACATTTTCATATATGAAACTTATACAAGATATATTATAGGATCAAAATGCATGGATATAATGCTGTTTATAAACTTTTTACATATGTTTAAAGAATATATAAAAAATACAATTCTGTGTTAAACCATTGTTCTGTGTGTTGTATTATTTTCTCTTTCCCTGTAATATAAGAACATTTTGTGGTAGAATGTGGTCATTTCCTTCCATTATATATTCTTAGAGGGTAAGGATGTACTTACAATATCATTGACTGCCTCCTAATAACCAGTGAAGGTATACATTTCCTGACTACTTTCATATAGTTTATTTATATCTCACCTGTATCACAAGATGCTTGAGGCATATACTTCTGATTTTATTTTCTTGGCTTTATTTCCATTGTCCGTGTTTGGTTTTGTTTGTTTTGAGTAAAATTATATACAGCAATAGCTATGTATTTTGGATAGAAACTGTTGATTGGCCGTGTTTAGGCTTTATTCTTTCTAGGTCACTGTGAGTAGCAATGAACTAGGCTTTACTATTATTTGACTCACATATTTATATGTACATCTCATTATGAGGTATGATTTGAATGAGTAAGGGGCTAGCTATACATCCCCCAAATGTTTGATTGTGTTTGGAGACATGCTGTGGAAAAGTATCCATAAGCATAGAAAATAATGTGAGGGACTGTCATGTCCCCATTTGGTGACAGTAGACACCAGTTGGTATCTGATAGTCACTTATACGTAGACTTTACTATTATGTACAGACTTCCAACCCATTACCATTCCCTCAAAAGACTTAACATTTTACCATGTTTATTTGTTCTGGTTTAAAAACCTCTGAATATAATTTCATATCCAATATTTAAAATTTGAAAAATCTGGAGGCATATAGGGAGTTTTAAAATTAGGTTCTAAGAAAGGGTTATAGGGCTTTTATGAACTCCATGAAATTGTTTGCACAGTTTGGTGTGTGTGAGTATTTACATATGGCTGTGAAGAAGGTTCAGTGTTTTCAGCAGTTTCTCAAACAGATCCATGACTTATATGTTTGATATCCATTCGGTTGTTTGCTCAGTATTTTCTGGGTTTTCCCCTTTCCCCTTGCTGTTGGATTGCAGGGTATTGCCCCTTTTTTTTCTTTTCTTTTTTTTTTTAGCCGTGTGCCATTGTTTTTTCTCTGCATTTGATTTGTCCGGATGTAGATTCCTGACCCTAGCAGGATCAGTCGTTCTCTTGGGAATTCTGGAAGAAACTGGTTGGGGAGAAAGAAAGAGAGCAAGAAAAGAATCAATGGGGAAAGCTGGGGAAAAAATCAGTTTCTTTTTCTCTCTGGGCTACTGCACGATACTATGTAATCTTGCAAGGTGCTGGTAGTAGCCATTTGGGAAAGAGACGGAGAAGAATGAAGCAGGGAGAAGGTGGAAAAGACTTCTTAAACTTTTTTTTTAATCTTTTTTTTCTCCTCATCCAAAGATTAGATTAGATTTTACCTGTTGATCTGTCTTCTGCTTCTTTTGTGCTCTCCAGTATGCTATTTATTATGCCCCTCATCTCAGTCTGTTAAGGCTGCTAAAAAAAAAAAAAAAACCAAACCATAGCCTGAGTGGCTTATAAGCAACAGAAATTTATTGCACACAATTCTAGTGGCTGGGAAGTCCAAGATCAAGGGGTCCACAGATTGATTTAGAGTCTGGTGAGAGCCTGTTTCCTGATTCATAGGTAGTGCCTTTTTGCTGTGTCTTCACATGGTGGAAGGGACAAGGCAGCTCTCCCAGGCCTCTTTTATATAAGGCTATTGATCCCATTTGTGAGAGCTCCACCCTCATGACCTAATCACCTCTCAAAGGCCCCACCTCCTAATACCATCACCTTAGGGATTAGGTTTCAACATATGAAATTTGAGGGGCTACAGGCATTCAGACCATGGCATCCTTTCCCCCCTTTCACAGCTTTTGCATCTTTGGTGCCCTATCCCGCATTTTCTAGGTGCTTCGGTTACCCCAGACTCTGATCTATGCCTCTTCACCTCTGTGAGACCTGAGCTCTGTTTGCGTTCTACTTTTCTGTGTTGTGGCCTAGAATGTGCCCCTTGGCAGATAGTCTTATCCAACATGAAGTTCACCTTTGGTGATTCCTATATTTCAAGGATCATAGTTCCGTGTTGCCTGTTCATTGCTTGAAAATGGTTGCTTTATATGTTTTTGACTGGTTTATAGTGTTTTGGTGGGAGGCACACCTGGTATCAGTTACCCTGTATGTCTGGAAGTACAATTCCTATTAGATGTCTTTTGATTTCTCTACTGATTGCTTACTCGCATTCTTTTATATACATATATATATGTATATATATGTATATAAAAATAATAGATATATTTTTTTCCTTAAGCATGTAGCACTTAAACATCTATAGATTGTCTTGCTCTACTCCCAGTATCAAAACTATAACATTGTTTATTATAGAACAAATTTAAACTAATTTTCTTCCAAAGGCTTTTTCTAATTGAATAAACAAAATTATGTGATCTATTATGAAGACGAATACTGTGTTCTTACAAAGAAAGGATTATTGGGGGAAAGTTTCTATCATTGCAGGGGTACTTGCCAAACATTTTGTGATATTCACCCTTGGTAAAGGCCACAAAAGCCAATTCATATTGCAGGAGGTAGAAAAACCAGCTAATCCTTGATAGTCAAGAGAAGCTTGATACTTTTGTGATTTGCTATAGATACTGCGTGAACTCCCATGAGAGAAGGTTATGGTAACAAACAAATAACAAAAAGTAACCAGGAATCAGAAAAGATGTTACTTACATCTGGCCTATAAATCAACATATTTTTAGGGGAAATACTTTTGTCCTTGAAGACTTGTTTTGCATACCAAGAAAGGAAGAATTTTTAGCCCAAAGTAAAAACATAAACATGTACTTTAGTGTCTAAAAGTATGTACAACAGACATGTACTACATATAACCAGCATGAATTGTTCTTAAACCTCAGTCTTCAAGTATGGTCAAGTTTATTATGATTGTTTTCTTAAGATTTATTTTTTTCTTCAGTTGAATCTCTATAGCTTTATTGGAATGAAATGTAGTATCTCTTCTTAGGTTTGTCGTATTGCCACCTGAATTGCTCTGAAATCTCTGTGCTTACTAGTCTATTGTGGAGGTGGGGAGGGGAAGCTCAGCCTTTTTTCCTGCAAAGAACATAGAAAGACCCAGAGCCTAGTCCCTCTAGGGCTTCCACTAGTGCTTACTACCCCATTTGTTGAGACTGTGTCGGCACAGGCTGCAGTGATGCTTCAGAGGTGCTGAGCCTGTCCCACAGTTACCTGTTCACAGGTGCTCTGCCTTTGAATCCCCTTCCTTACAGTTTCTAGGAATGCGAGGTGGCCCAGGAACACTGGGTCAGCCCTGGTTTCATTGTTATCTCTTCCACTGTGCCTGCCTCCTCTCCTAGTTGATCAACTCAAAGGGGGAATAGAGTAGTTCTCCTTGTGAATCCTCAAAACTTAAAGTGTTTTGTCACGCCACCTGTCCCCAGATGATAAAAGTTCTTCACCCCATATTACCCTCCTTAGGTGGATACCATAGTAATTCTGGGTGATTTACCCTTCTGGAGACTCAGCTTTTCATTGATTACACTTCAGTGCTGGTAAAATAGCTAGCTAGCACTTCTCTAGCTAAAAAAGAATCTAAAAATTTAATCTCTGGCGGAGCACTCCCCTGGTGTCACTAGGCTATATATGTGTGGTCAGCAATATGTATAAATAGACTTTCTCTGTTTTGTGGGGTTATCTACATGACTGGGGAATTTACCATTTCATAAACTTAACAAGAAGTATTTATTGGTGCAAAGTATATGATGCTGTGTACTAGAGAAAGAGAGCACTGTGAAGAACAGAATCTGGAGCCAGATGTCAAGGGGGCTTATAATACTCCATTGTCTAGTACCCAAACTGTACGCACTGCTTCCAAAGAAGGGACCAGACAGAGAAGAGAAGGAAGGAAGTATTGAGTGTGTTAGTGTAGCCATTATCTCTACACAGTGCAGAGAGGTTAAGGTACCCGTTTTGACAACTCATGGGTGGAGGGACAAAAACCTAACAGGTTTCCTTAGCTTGCCAGATGGATGACCACTGAATAAATTGTCTATCAGAGTCCTAAACTCATATTCAGAACCTGTTTTTTCAATAATTTTTATAGACCTAAATTATCTTATTAGTAACTTTGTAGTACATATAGTACTTTATTAGTAAAGTAAGTTTATAGTATAATTAAATATAAGTAACTTTATAGCAACAGATTTTTACATAAAACTATTTGGAATACTAGATAAGACAGATTCTCAGAAAAATATTTTTACTATAGATACTGTTACATTGTAAAATCTACTCACAAATGGAGCTAAGGCTTTTAAATTTCATTTACAAACTTTTACAGGTTTTGAAAATTTGGTAAAAACCTTAGAATAAAAGTGGCCATCAAAATTCTTCTAAAAGAAAAATTTTGTTTTTTAGACCATATATCTTTCTCAGTGTCAAATAAATACAGAAAATACTCCTTTTAAGGAAAGGTGTGAAGGGAAATGGTGGAAAACTTGCCAGATGTCTGAAAAACAAAAGTTTATTGTGACAGGACTTTTTTAAAAAAAGGCAAAAGAAGAAAAGCCGACTTGGAAAGCTTCTGCCATCAATCATGCTCCTGGCTGAGGCACGTTGAGCTCCTTTCCAGGGACATTCCTTTGTGAAAAGATTTAAAAGCAGCTAACACCATAAGCCAAGTGATCCAAATTCACTTGACACAAAGTCCTTCTTATATAATTAATTTATTGCACCATCATGTGTTACAGGCTTGGTGCTGTGGGGTAATAGTGATGACAGTACTAAGGTCAGTTAAAGGAAGGTGCAAGGAGGAGGCAGGAGTAACCCGAGAGAGACTGAAGTGTTGTTTAAGTTACAGCACAAATGATTTGCGTTTGGATATTTTCTGTCACTCTTCTCTGAAATGGATCCATGTCATAGTCTGTTATACGCACTGCTTCCAGGATTATTTCTCTCAAATACAGATTTCATCAACTATTTCACCAGTTAAAACCCTTCATTTAAATTAACTGCCAAAATTGTTGTGGTTGCTATGGTAGACACCTATACAGGGTTCATAACCATTTATTTATGATGAGTACTACCAATTAGGGATATTTTTAAAAACCTGATTAATATAGAAGTGTTCTTAATCTTTTGGAGTAAATTTTCTTGAGAATTTCCAAAATGTGTTTTCTTAGACATACCTATTAATGAGACTTCAGAGATTTAATTGTTATTTTTGTATCTAAATCAGCTTGTGGTATGTTAGAGGTAGCATGAAGTAATTTATGTCATACCTTTTGATATCTTGGCAATACTTGGGTTAGTAGTTCATTTTTATTAAAGTGCTTTCAAGTATTAAACACATTTTTCTTATACTAATGGTGATTTGATGTATTGCATTTATTAAGCAAGCTTTGGAAAAAGCAAGTTTTAGATAAATGCATTAAAAAAGATTGTATTTTCTTAGTTATTTTATAGTTTCAGTTAGTTTTTCCACCTTGATTTCAGTATATTATTGTTTTGTGACATGACCAGAAAATTATGGTTTCTTGTCAAACTACGTAATTGTGACGAAAAATTAACTGGCATAATATAGGTTATTTGCCAAAATAGACATTTCTTAAAAAGTAATGTCTTCAATATGTAAAACATTTTATTTTTCATACGTTATTTGAACATGTTTGTTGCTTTACTTTATCTGTACATTGTTTTAACTTGTTAAAGATTTCAGTTTAAATCAGATTGTTCTACAAGTAATTTTAGAATTATTGTTTTAGTGAATGAAAAACTTTGTGATTTGCCAAAGGTTGATGTAATGAGAAGTGATTTTAAAAATGTAGTTTGATATCATTTGTTACCAACATACCCCCACATACAATTGGCATCACAGTTCATTTAAGTCTTTTTATTAATCCTTTTATTTAAAAAAAAATCAGTATTTTAAGCAGATAACTTCGATTTTTGGAAGCAGTTTGTTTTAATTTTCACTGTGTATTTGTTTGTAGGCAGTGAGAAAACTTGAAGTCAAAACTATGACTGTAGGAATAAGGAAAGGTCCAAAAAATGAATGTTCTTATATGCGTACAACAAATGTCAGTAGTTCGTTGTGCGTCTCCTCTACTTCTTAGCTAGATCTGCTGACATCCCTGTTCCTGATATATTCTGAAAGAGAATTAAGTCTGAAGATCTGTTTTGGTGACTTTTTATTTATTTCAAAAGTTTGGTATTCATCACTTTAGTCTGAAATTACAATACCAATATTAGTGTCTGAGTATTTTTTTTAGGAATAATGGGTTTTGTGTAAGTCATATTATTTACTTACATATTTAGGTACTAACATATCCATTTTTCTTAAATGAGATAGCTTTTGCTGTAATTTCATAGTCATTATCATAAGATACTGAAATAATTAAAAAGTTTATTGGAAAAAATAGCTGAAAGATATATATGGATGTTTAAAGTGATAAATGTAAGAATTTTTTTCTTTATCCATTTTTACCACCTTTTAAAATATAAAAAGGAAGTTTTATCAGATTGTTCTGCAAGTAATTTTAGAATTATTGATTGTTTTAGTGAATGAAAAATTTTGTGATTTGCCAAAGGTTTTTGGCAAAACCTTTTTTTTTTTTTATGAAGGAAAGTATAAGTTTCTTAAATGTAAAGTGAGATTAAAATTTTAATTATTAAAATAATTATCAAGGAAGTATTCTCATAATTTTCTTTTTACATGCTGTGAAAATGTTTAAAGCAGAGCAGAAACACATTAGAAAACATATTTTTAAATATATACAATTACTCATATTGCCGTATATATCCTGAAACAAAATTGTGATTTCTGTATTGCTATTCTTCTATTACCAGATATCACTAGGAGACTGAATACTACATGTTTGAGAATGTGTGACAGTTTTTCTGTATAGTGCTGTGTGCATAACCAGTGAAGGAGGAGTCACTATTGTGTTGTAAACATGGGGTGTTGTTTTGTAGTCTTTACACCACAAGACGGGCTGCTCTTGTTTCTATGATTTGTTTACTTTAACTGATAGGATCCAATAGTTTAATTGAATATGTATTTATCACAGATCAAATCTGTAAATTACTTAGTAGCCTAAGAACCAAATATTTGTATTGTATTTAGTGAGTGTTATATAAAATATAGACTATAGAATACTATTATTTTAAGTAAAAAAGAAAAGTGAACATTTTAATCTTTTTATTTTTAGGCTCTTAACATAGATTGGATCAGCTTTATACATCAACACTGTAAAAATTTTACTTATTCTGTATTTCTTAAGAATTTTTTCTAAAATGCCAGCCCTCGTATATTTTATTTCAGTTTTCTTGGTTTGCTTATGATATCCTATGAAATTGCTTTTAAACTTAACAGATAAAGCTAAAGTTTTCCACACCTAAAATTCCATGGAGCTTTAAGTACTGTAAACTTTCAATTAAGCAAAAGCCTATAAAATTAATGTTACTTGATCCCCACGTTTCCCTTTTCTTATCCAATGTGGTAAGTAGGTTTTAACTTGAAAGGTTCTGACATTTCTTCTACCACTAAAATTCAGCATCCTTAAATTCATACTGACTCTAGCAGGTTCGATTTTGTGAAGGACTTAAAATGATGTCTTTGGAAATTTGTTTCTTCTGCTAAAAGACATGACATAATAGGGTATGAGGATTTACATATAATAATAATAAGGTATAAGGGTTCACATAAAATAGGTTATGAGGGTTTATGTATTATAAGTCTGCTTATTTCCTATTCATAGTTTAAATTTCTAACTCCCTCTAAATCAAAAACACATGTAGAGTTATGATATATAAATGGTAAAACAGAAATAGAACCTTGATTTTCTTATCCCTAGGGTGTTATTTATAACTGATTTACAAAGTGTGTTCTATACATCACTTTTTTTTCTATACATCACTTTTAAATCTCTTCTTAATAATATCTTGTTAAACTTTTTGATATTGTCAGTAATTTTGTTCCTGGCATGAGTTAATAGTTTATTTCAGCTACTCCACATTGATTTTTTTTAACAGCTTTTATTGAGGTACAGTTTACGTACCATAAAATCCACCATTTTACATGTATACTTGATGAATTTTATTAATATAAATGTCCACAGTTTAGGAACCCTCACCACAATCTAGTTTTCAAGGACTTACATCATCTGAAAAAGTTCCCTAGTGCCTGTTTGTTGCCAGCCCTGTTCCCATCCCCTGCCAACCATTGATCCTGCTTTCTGGCTTTGTAGTGTTGACTTTCCCAGAAATTTCATATAAATGGATTCATATAATATGTAGCCTTTTCTGTCTGGCTTATATTAATTACTTAGCATAATATTTTTGCATATATGTTATCTCATGTTTTAGTAGTTTGTTTCTTTTTATTGTTTAGTAATATTCTGTGTAGATACGCCATATTTTGTTTATTCACCAGTTGATTGATAATTTAGATTGTTTCTGATTTGGGCTGTTATGAATAACATTGCTATGAACATTTGTGTACAAGATTTTTGTGGGCATGTTTTCCTTTCTCCTGGATAAATACCTAGTAGTAGAATTGCTGTTGCATGGTAAGTATATTTTTAACTTTGAAAGAAACTATGAAACTATTTTCCAAAGTGGCTGTACCGTTTGCATTTCCACTAGCAATGTATAAGCGTTCCAGTTCCTCCTTATTGCCACCAACATTTAGTATTTTCTGTCTTTTTTATTGTAGCTTTCCAGTGTCTGTATGGTGGTATCTAATTTGCTGATAACTAAAGATTAATCATCTTTTTATGTGTTTGTCATTTCTTTGTTGCGCTATTCAAATCTTTTGGACATTTTAAAATTGAGTTATTTGTGTTCTTATAATTGTGTTGTGAAGTTTTTTATGTATTCTGCTGCTGAAGGGTAATTTTCACCAAGAAGCTAAGATTATGACTCTTATACAGATATAAAACATTTTAAAGCTGTTATTTAACTAATTAATAAGAAAATTGGTAACGTGTTATAACCAGTTCAAAGGAGAATCCATGGAACAAACACAAATCAAGAATATTGAAATGAATGTTTAAATGTAGGAAAAGCTGATTTTTCTCCACGGGGGCAAAGGGTTATCCCTCTACTGGACATAATTTATGTGCATGTTTATAAACAAGGATTATTTACCATATATGCCATGAGTTATCTACAATTTACAGAGTTGTAAAACAGCTCTGATAGAATCAGATAACTGCAAGGATAAGCTAGAGATCCAGGGTTGTAAACTCTGACCCTCTGCCTGATGATGTAAATAAAGTGTTACTGGAGCACAACCATGCCTATTCATTATATATTGTCTAGGATTGCTTTTGTCCTTTAGTGGCAGTTGAGTAGCTGTGACAATGACCATATGGTTTGCAAAGCCTAAAATATTTACTAAATAACCCTTTCCAATAAGTTTGCCAACCCCTGATATTGTCCAAATGGGTATATATTTATTATATACCTTTATCAGATATATGATTTGTAAATTTTTTTTTCAGTTTCTTAATTGGGGGTAGCTTTTGAAGAACAAAAGTTTTAAATTTTGAAAAAGTTCAGTTTATCAGTTTTTTGTTTTATGGATTGTGCTGTTGATTTTATATTTAAGAACCATTTGCCAAACCCAGGGTCACAAAGATTTTCTCTTAGGTTTTCTCCTACAAGTTTTATTTCTTACATTTATGTCTATGATCCATTTCAAATTAATTATTGTGTATGATGTGAGGTAAGGGTTGAATTTTTACATATGGAATATTCAGTTGTTCTAGCACAATTTGTTGAAAAGACTCTTTCCTTGTTGAATTTCTTAGTATTTTTGTCAAAAATCAGTTGACCATAAACATATGGGTTTATTTCTGGAGACTGTATTCTGTTCCAGTAGTCTTTATGGCTATCCTTGTGACAATAGTACACTGGCTTGATTACTACAGCTTTATTGTAGATTTTGAATGAGAGACTGAAAATCCTGTAGCTTTGTTCTTTTTCAAATTTTTTTTTTGGCCTCATTGATTTTTAATAAGGATGAGGGACTGACTGACCTTTTGTCAAAGTGATCTGTGGAGATCATGACACTATTCAGTATAATTTTGTGTTGCTGTTGTTGAGATAGGGTCTCGTTCTGTTACCCACGCTAGAGTACAGTGGTGTCATCATAGGTCACTGTAACCTGAAGCTCCTGAGCTCAAGTGATCCTCCTGCCTCAGCCTTCCAAGAAGCTGGTACTACAGGCACATGCTACCACATCTGGCTAATTTTTCTATTTTTTCAGAGATGGGGTCTTGTTCTAGCTCAGGCTGGTCAAAAATCCTGAGCTCAAGCAATCCTCCTGCCTCTGCCTCCCAAAGTGTTAGGATTACAGGTGTGAGCCACCACCCCTGGCCTCAGTATAATTCCTATTCACTTAGTCCATTTCTTTTATTTTTATTTATGTAACTTATGGCTTTAGTCTTGTTTCTCTATTATGCCTCCAAAACATTGTGCCTCTTACCAATAATACAGGGACAGTGAAGAACCAGACTAGAGGGCCAGATGACATGGTCTCACTATAACTCCAGTAAGTGATGGTTAAGGACAGCCTTGAGACCTCATGGCCCACTCCATCCCTGTGGACCTGTGCACGCTTTTCCCTAATGGCCAGATCTTAGTGGTGGGAGTTGAACAAATGAAGGGAAAGGCTCTTGGTTTGGGCACACACCAGATTACCTGAGTGCAATTTCAGTGTCCTCTAGAGATCGTGTAAATACGTACATGTAAAAAGAGACTAGATGAAAGTATGCCAGACAGCCAGGATGGTTATTGGAAGGGTTTGATAACCCAAATAAGTAAATAACTGAGGCAAAGATCTCAATTAATGGAGTTTTATTAGGCCAAAGTTTGAGGATGCACCCAGGAAAACACAAATCACAGATGCATCTGTGACTGGTTTTCCCAAGTGTGATTTGGGAACTCAAGTTTTTATTTTTATTTTTTGGAGACAGAGTCTCACTCTGTTGCCCAGGCTAGAGTGCTGTGGCATCAGCCTAGCTCACAGCAACCTCAAACTCCTGGGCTCAAGCAATCCTCCTGCCTCAGCCTCCCCAGTAGCTGGGACTACAGGCATGCACCACCATGCCCAGCTAATTTTTCTCTATATATTTTTAGTTGGCCAATTAATTTCTTTCTATTTTTAGTAGAGATGGGGTCTCGCTCTTCAGGCTGGTTTTGAATTCCCGACCTTGAGCAATCCTCCCACCTCTGCTTCCCAGAGTGCTAGGATTACAGGCATGAGCCACCACGCCTGGCCAAAACTCAAGTTTTTAAAGAGGATAGCGCAAACAGAAAGAAAAAAGGATTAGGGGAGTGGGCAGTGAGACAAATGGTTACATTTTTGTGAGGCCCAAGAAATCTATATATTATATAAGGCAAATGTTAGAAAATAAGAAGGAAATGGAGGAAGCAGCCGTTATGTAGATGTCCTGGTAGGTAGAAGAATGTTTGATCTTGTCTCTGTGCTGCACCTGGGAAGATAAACTGGTAATCAACATGGTTAGAATGGTGTTTAACAGGCTTCAGTTTTAGGAGCTAGACTTAGCCTGCAGACCCAAAGTTAAATTTGCATGTCCTTGTTTATGGAGGCCAGCAAGGAATTTCATTATGAATAATCTGTGGGGGTAGTCCTTACAGATGCCTGAGGCCTTTCACCTTTCTTGGGGATCTGGCTGATGCATAATGTTAGTAACAGCTATTCATTTAGAAAGGGGTGTTGCAAGATTCAGCTTCCAGTCTTGACTTTTCCTTTTGCATTAGGAGTTGAGAGGGGGAGTTGGTCCTCAGATTTTTATTTTCCTTATCAATTGATCCCTGGATTTTTTATAAATATGAATGAATTTTCTGTCTTGCTAAAGGGTGGGTAGTAAATATTGTGAACATCCTTTTTTATTTCAGTCACAGTTGATATCAGAGCCTATTACTACCACTCAAACTTTGTCATTTAATTTCTCTAATTTCTGGATTCTGGTGGTTAAATACATAAATCATCCATATAAAATGTAGATTTTTGTAGCAAAAAAATTAAATATTCATTTAATTTTTTATTATTTCACAGAACTAAAGTATAAAATATATATTAATGCTACTTTGAAATTTACTAATATTAACAAAATATTTATAAGAAAAATATTTTTCAGATATTGTTAGAACTAAAATTCTCCCAATACCTTCAGGATTCAAGCTTTAACTTTCGATATAGTATCAGGATTTGTTTTGAAATTCTGTTCAGGATGTTAATTAACAGCTACAGTCTTTTTAAAAAGCCCTGTGATATGCTAATTAGGGGCCTGGAAAATTATATATTTTTCCTTCTATATATATCATTTATAAATTAATTTGAAAATAAACACAGTGACTTTGTTGTCATGAAATCCTTCTTTGTGTTTCTCCACTCAAGTCTCCTTGAATGTTCTAAGTTTCTCCAAACCGAACTCTAAAATATGTTAGTATATCTTTGTAAAAATTGTTTTTAATAACTTTACATTCTCTTACACTGCTTAGAAAAAGAGAGCAATTTTTAGTATCAGTCATTGAGACATTAAGCCTTGAGTGGTAGTAGTTAACTTATTTTCAACATCATGATTAAGACTATTCAGAAGAATACTTTTGTTAAACATTTGGATTTCTCCTTTTGGTCTTCATTTAATTATTTCTTAGTATTGCTCCTTATTAAGCTAAATTACTTCAGTATCTCTAAGTAAAAATTAAGTATCTTATAATGATCTGGCTTTTAAGGAGACTTGCAGACTAATGATGCTGAGGCTTTTCTGTTTGCTGTTGGCCCAGACATTGCCCTCTTTGGTTTCCTAATTTAGTAACAGAAATAAAACTATGCACGACTGGGCAGGTTTGGTATGCCGGCGCCCAGCCAGGAAGCATGGGTTTCTTAAGTAAATGGACCGATGGGGATTTGAGGAAAACACAGATTACGTTACATGAGCTTTGCACTTCGCAAATCCCTAACTATTTAAAGGAACTCAGCTAAACCCACTGCCACCTAAATAAAGTCAGTTTTGTTTAAGCACACATATACACAAAATGACATATTGTTTCCTTTTCCAAAATTAAAAATTACCCTTCATATTTGTGTTTTTAATTTCGTATTTTTTGTAAACTGTAAAAGAGCTCTTTCTCTTTTGGTAAATAATGCATGAAAATTAGTTGCTAATTCTATTCAATGATTTTATGTGTTTATAATACCCTTTAAGATAGCTTAATATAAAGTAGTCAATAATATACACATGCAGTGTGTTTCTGTGTGAGGAAATGTAAGAAAGTTCTGACAGATTACACTCTAGCTCTGGTATGGGCTTGGCAAGGTGACCTTGGTGCCTATTGTCTGTCTTGTACCAAGAGTGTCTGTGTTGTGGTGGTTTGCAGAAGTTTCTTTCCTGAATGTTTGAGCACAGGCTATTTTCCTATTTGCTGACACTTTTCCTTCTGGCTGCTGTGTCTAGTCTGGCACATCCTTGGTCTCTTACCGGCCATCGCCTCTGATGTTGGAGAGAGCCTTGAAGTCCTGAGCATTAGCGTGATTCTTTTCTCCTTCAAACTATTAGTATTTCTTCAGCCTCTGCCTTTCATTGTCAGAATAGGGCTAGCTGTCTTACCTGGCAATCTTTGTTTAATTGGCTTTAGCTGTATGTAAACAGTAGCAGCAGGTAATTCTAAGTACATTTTTGTTGAGAGAGAGAGAGTTTATTTCATCCTTTATAAGACTTTTAACAAATAGGAATGAGCCAGGCATGGTGGCGTATGCCTGTAGTCCCAGCTACTCGGGAGGCTGAGACAGGATTACTTGAGCTCAGGAGTTTGAGGTTGCTGCGAGCTAGGCTGACGCCAAGGCACTCTACCCTGGGCAACACAGTGAGACTCTGTCTCAAAAAAAAAAGTAACAAATAGGAATGAACAGTTAATTCTCCTGGGGACACTGTGGGTGGTGTATGGAGGAAGATACAATGTGCAGAATCCAAATTATGCTTAAAGCAATATTGGTCACAATATGGAACAAAATGGATTTAATGTAAACTTAAGTCATCAGATCACATCAGCTATGAGTAAGATTTACCGTCTTATAAATGCCTTCTAAAAGTATAAATAAGAAAGAATATTAAACTTCATCAATTTCTTGACCAAAAGTGGTCAGAAAGTTACTGATCTGGGAAAATAGATTTTAAAATGATCTATTTTTCTACTTTTGTGCTATCTGAACAAGGCAGATAGATGCCCTGTCCTCACATCACAGACCAAAGATCCTAATCCAGTTCATTCATTTTTAAAAATGTAAAAGTTAAGTGTATACTTAATGAATTTACCTTCTTCTTCATCTTATCTTTTGCCTTCCAGTTTATTCCTGTCCCGTTCGAATCTACACGCCATGGAGACTGGCTCATAGCCCTTCTGTCATTGGCTTTTGCTTTGCTTCCCTATCAGAGAGGGCACTGTCATAACACGGTTTTGGCTGACTGAGGGACAGGCAGAGGGGAGGTCCCTATTGCCGAAGATTCAAATTGGCGTCTATTAGTTACCATGTAATTCTTAATATTAGTGATGATCTAGTATATAGATATTTTTGCTGTCTTAGTAATTTTAATTTTTAAAATGCATTGTTTGTGTTATTGCTAGTAATATTAATAACAATTATTGTATATTACAGTTACTCCAAAAGGTGGTAAATTTTACACCCCCTCCAGATAATCAAAAGATTATTATTGTTGTTAGTATAATTCATTGAGTATTTAAACTAAGCCAGGCATCCTGTTAAATGTTTAACTATTTTCACTGTTGTCGCAACAATCATATGGGATAGATGTTAATGTTTTTCACCTTTCTTTTAAGATGAAGAACCTAATCTTAGAAAGATTGAATATTTTACCAGAAGTTACACAACTAGTAAGTGGGGGACCAAAGATCCTAATCCAATTCATTCATTTTTTAAAATGGAAACGTTGTTACAAATAGAATAGTGAACAGATCAAAAGTATATACTCAATGAATTTTCACAAAATAAGTACACCTTTGTAATCAGCACCAAGATCAAGAAATAAAATGTTGCTGGAATACTCCAGAAGTCCCCTTGTGCTGCTTTTCAGTCACTACTACCTCCTTCCAAGGGTACCCACTATTCTGACTTGCAACACTCATCTCAATTTTAAAGAGAAATTAAAGATGCTGTAATTGAAGATCTTGTTAAGGTACCATATACTATGCTTGTTGACAGTAAAGACTTAATATATGTAACCTCGGTCATTATGGACTCTGTTCTGGATGTGATGAGAAGCCACTGGAGGATTTTGAGCAGAGGAGTGATATGAACTTACTTAGGCTTAAAAGAATGACTCAGGCAAAGTAATTCTTTGTGTGATGCGGGAACCAATGACGAAAACTGAGAGATGTGTTAGGAATCCATGGAAATAACCCAGGCAAGAGATGATGGTGGCTTGCACTAGAGTGGTAGCAGAACTGTTGATGAGAAGCAGTTGGATTTTGGTTTATAATTTTCACAGTGTCTCTCATTTTCTTTTGTCCGCAGGACAGAACTACTATTTAGACTGTTTGGCCTTTGTTTGGTGAATACTTAGGGAAAACATGCCTTATCAGCATTTGCCAAACTTTCTCTACATGCGTTGTGAAAAAAGTGTGTTGTGGCCAAATGGATGGGAACTCCCTGGTAAATCACAATTAAATGGGTTTCCTGACTAGATAACTGCTGTTTAATATGCTAATGTGTATTATGATGAACAGTAGCATATTCGTTTTCCTAAACTTATTAGAGCATGGGAACATTGCTCTGAACTGGTATTCTAGTGAACACGGAGTAAAAACTACTCAAGATGAGTGTTGTTCTATAAGCTCTGTAATTCCTATTATTACAGATATTTGGTTTTGATAAAATTAATTTAAAAATTAAATATGGGCTTTGTTTTAGTTCTTTTTTTTAGAAGTTGCCTTTTGGGTATTGTTTTGACATAATTTCTATGTTTCACTAATATGCCAGTTCAAATAATAGGCTGAGTAGAGCATAAAATTAATTTGGAAAATGTTAATATTCTTGGAAATTTTATTTGCCACTAATGCATTTCTGGAAAAAAAAATGACTTTCTAGGGCACAAGTCATCTGTTCACTTTGAACTGTTTGCTGTTCTCTGTATCTGTGGTCCCCAACCCCTGTGTCGCGACTGGTACCAGTCTGTGGACTGTTAGGAACTGGGCCACACAGCAGGAAGTGAGTGGTGGGTGAGCTAGCGAAGCTTCTTCTGTATTTACAGCCGCTCCCCCTCACTCGCATCATCAAATAAGCTCTGCCTCTTGTCGGATCAGCAGCAGCATTAGATTCTCAAAGGAGTACAAACCCTACTATAAACTGTACACTTGAGGGATTTAGGTTGTGTGCTTCTTATAAGAATCTAGTATCTGAGGTAGAGCTGAGGCGGTGATGCTGGCGCTGAGGAGTGGCTGCAAATACAGATTGTCATTAACAGAGAGGTGTGCACAATAAATGTAATGTGCTTCAATCATCCTGAAACCATCCCCCTCTCAACCCCAGGTCCATGGAAAAATTGTCTTCCAGGAAACCAGTCCTTGGTGCCAAAAAGTTTGGGGACTGATGCTCTCTGTATGCTTACAAGTTTTCTTTGTTCTTTTCATTCCACTGTTCTGTTACTCTGTTATTAAACATTTGAAAGCTTTGTTAATGCAATGCACAAGAGAAGATTTATAGAGCACAATAAAAGATTTTGAACTCCAGTATATATTGACTGACTTGCAGCAAAGCAGTAGTCGTCTTTGTAGTAGTTTTGCAAAAGTTGGGAAATAAATAAAAATATGAAGAAATATATTTTTATATGTTCTCATTAGAAGCACCATACAGTTTTCTATAATACATATATTTGACAAAAACTGTATAAACTTTGAAATTTTTAGATTTTTGTAACAGAACTTGAGACCCTCAGCAATATAGATTTGCATAGAAGCTCTGTATATACACATTTATTAAATTTCTGTTCTCAGTGAACCTGAAATAACATTAGGAAACCCAAATATTAGAATTTTAATCATAGACTTGTGTGATCATTCCTAGCTAAAATAAATAAAACTAGTAAATTTAAAAAACAATGTAACAGGTGTTTAGAATTGTTGTGTTTCTTGTTCTAGGGAATCCTAGAGTGTGTGATAAGGTACCATTAAATAATTATTGTAATTTTTATTATAATTAATATATAAGCATAGACATAAGTAAACAGGAAAGTTTAAAATGAAAAGTTAACATCTTTCTGGGTCCCATTTCATTCCTACCCTTGATAATTTATTGTTGAGTACTTTTTTGTCTGGATAGTTATAACTCTAAACAATAGCAGGTAATACATTTAGGGACTTTGCTTTTGTGTTAAGATTAGTAACCAATATATGTAAATTCAGGAATCTTTAATGCTAAAATTTTCATGTAAATAGTGATGTGAGTTTATTATAGTTTCTTGCAAAAGGTATATGTTTAGAAATCAGAGTTATATTTTGAATTTAATGTGAAATTCTTTTAATTAGTGGAGAATTTTTTTTTAACTATATGATTCATGTATTGTGCTTAATGTGTTTTTCTAGTGGTTTCTAAGTGTTCTATCAGTGGAGATCATCATCTACTTTGTATTTTTTGTGGTAGTTACTTTTCTTATAGGAATTTCAAAGAAATAAACTGGAAAGAATCAATTTAATAACTTGAAATATATATACACTAAAATTTTTTTCTTTAAAATTTCTTCCTGTTTTGACTTCAGAAAGTGAGATGAAAGCAGTGGTCATCATATTATTCTTTCCAGAGAATATAGATTACTTTTATTTATTCTCTGCAAAGTAGTATAATTTAAAAAATAAATTTTTATTCTGGACTATGATGCTGTGATATTTCTTGAGGCAGTGATTATAATAGTTTTATACTGACGGATACCGAGTGGTCTCATTCAGGTCAAAACCTAAAAACTCCATTGTGCTACCTCAGTAAAGAGGACAAGAGCCTACAAATGAAATTCTGTGTATGTGGTCTCCATGAGTCTTGCAGAATAAGAAAGATAAAGGACTTTTCCAAATAGGAATTCATGTGCTGACACAAAACAATAACAAAGATGCTAAGTTTTAGAATAAATGCTTTTAAAAATCAAAGATAATATATCTGAAGAAGAGATAAATGCCATTTCTCTCTAGCAGTTAGTTACAATTGCCATTTAGCAAGAATACTTTCTAGTTACTTTTTCTTCTGTAGTATTCTCAGTGATATTTGCTAGATACCTCAAATATGAATTGATTGTTTGGTTAGATACACAATAAAACACCTGGGAGATAACTTATCTGGAAGAACACTGAATGAAATTATAGTATATAATTTAATCACACACAAAGCACCAGGTAAAATGCCAAAACAATGTGATTTTCTTTTTTGAAGTAATATGTTTACCATTCAAAAATTTCTATTGGGAAAAAAATAAAGAAAAATAAAAACTTATGTTAGGAATTAATTGGTAAACTTGATACCTAGGCATAAATATTTAAGTCAAATCACATTCTCTTTTGTTTCTCAGATGTCATGTTTTAGAGCATTTTATTTTAATGTTCCCAAATAATATTTAATTTTGTTTCATAAATAAGATAGATATTCTGTTAAAAGGGCTTCTTAATTGTTAATTTAATTGTCTTTAAAAGTAGTTGTATAATGCTTACATTAGATAAATGCATAGTTAATAGATTTTTCTCAATACTCTTTCTGGCATTATTAATTTTATTTTCAATTGTGATCATTTGTTATTAAATCTAACTTGCCACACATTCAAAGTTATGAATATATATCAAGCCTCTTATGATTTTGGACAGTTGTATCCCACCCTGCCAGACCCTAAGTAATATGTCACTAAGGGTATTAAAAGTATTAATCATGAGTTCATGTTTAAATTTGTAGACCGTTATTCCTGAGAACCAAAACAATTCATGGATAGGTTCCAAAGCAAGTCTCCCCAAACCTCTTTAACTCCTGGTGCCTTTGAAATATATTTTGCACTTGCTGTTATAGGCAGAAACACATACATGCAAGTAAGCATGCAGCTATCATGGAGTATTGTAGGAGTAAAGATGGGAGAAATATGCTGCTGCTGTTTGAGCCCCTCAGTTTTATTGGATCATGATGTGAACCAAAATCAAGCTATTTCTGGCCTGTCCAATAGACCAGTCAAGGGATGGATTTGGTTTTTCCAAATTGGATAGATCTGGTTTTACCTTTCTAAATGTGAAAATGACATAGTAGTTACACAAATATACTCAGATTCCAAGTTTATAAAGTAAAAGCATTGTTAATTTCTTCAAATTAGTCATTCTTAAAGATATGCTTATTCCAACAAAATTTCCATGACTTTTATGTTTCAACGAGATCTCCTAATAGGGTTTCTAAATAATTGCAAAAATAAGAGAACATCATTGTTATAAGAATGCCCCTGAGCTGTCGTTGAGCATATGTTATTCTGAGAATGCCAATCTTGTTTAAACCTTCAAAAGGATTTTTTTTTTCTTTTGGACTTACCTTTAGAGTTTTATGTATATTCTTCTCAATATATAATAATTGGGAGTGGTAAATCCCTATCCTTTTTAGGGTGGATTTGATCCCTAGAATCCATGAAATAATTCTGTAGCAAGATTTTAAGGGAAGTTCAAAACAGGAATTTCAGAAATATGAATGAAAACATATCATTGGATTGGTTTTGCTGGTTTATGACCATAAAGGACAGGATTTATTTGCTTACATGACTTCTGAAATGCTTGCTGATAATTTAGTCACATTATTTTATAGTCAGCTTTGTAAGTTATGCACATTGTATTTATTTCTCTAAAACTGTATTAGCTATAGCAAATCACACACGAATTTGATAATGAGTAACAGTCTAGGCCTATTTAGCTTGTGGGCAGCTGGTCTTCTTTCAGTACTCTTACAGAATACTCCCATCACTTGTATTCACAGAGATAATTATAAGAAATTGAGCAAAACTTAAATTATGTTCAATGTGCAACAAACCTCTGACAGTCTTAGATTTCACATTTCTTTTTTTCAAGGATTTGTGAGTTTTCTCAAGAGTTTACAACAGTTGTAATTTTGCTAAGCAAAAATATGAAAAGCGTGAAGTGCAGCTGCAAGTTTGGTCTGCAGCCACTGAGCAAGTGACACAGTTTAAAGAATTTGTTAAGTCAGAGAATATTTACTGAACACCTACTGTGTGCTAGACACTACTAGGTGCTAGGGGTACAACTGTGATTAAGGCAGTCCAACCCCCTGCTCTTATGGAGCTTATTTTCTAGTGGAGGCACAGGGTATCATTTAATAGGTAAATAAATAAATAAACAAAATATTAAAACTGTGGTAAATGCAGGGAAGGGAACGAATAGGATGCTATAATTGAGAAATAGAGAACCTACTTAGAGAGTCAGGGAAGGCCTTTGTGAAAATGTGACAGTGAAATTCTGAAAGGCAAGAATAACTCTACAATTTGAAAAATTGGACAGATCTAAACCTATTAATCTCAATAGACATATGGTGAAGACATAGGACCAATGACTACCCAACAGAATCAAAATCCTCTCAGTCACTACAAGACTGGACCATATACGCCTAGCCCTGCCATAGATCAATCCTTAGGAACACCAGAATTTAGCCAATAACCCAGCTCCAGCACCTGCGGTCCCCAACAAAACACCCAGATGAGAAAGAACCAGCGAGAGATCACAGGAAACATGAAGGAGCATAGAGAAAAGTCACCTCCAAAAGATAATACTCGACCTCCATCAAACGACACCAACTTACATGATATGATTAAACTGACGGAAGAAGAATTTCGAATATGGATTGTCAGAAAGCTCAATGTAATTGAAGAGAAAATAGAATCACAACACAGAGAAACCTCAAGAACAATACAGGAAATGAATGAAACATTCTCCAAAGAAATTGAAATTATTCAGAAGAACCAAGCAGAAATCTTGGCAATGAAGGAAACAATCAAGATCTCCATAATACAGTAGAAACCATCAAGAACAGGATGGACCATGCAGAGGAAAGAATCTCAGAGTGTGAAGATTATGCCTATGCACTAAACAAATCAGAGGAAGAAAGGGAACATAGAAACAAGAAACAAGACCAAAGCTTGCAAGAAGTATGGGATTATGTAAAAAAAAACCCGAACCTCAGGGTGATCGGGATACCGGAAGGGGGCAGAGGAACAATCTCAAGGGCTGGAAAACTTATTTCATGGAATACTCGAGGAAAATAGGCCAGGCCTGGTCAGAAATCTTGATATCCAAATACAAGAAGCACACAGAACACCTGGGAGACTCAACATGAAAAGGCAATCACCTCGTCACTTGGTCATTAGGTTGACCAAAGTAAACGTGAAAGAAGCAATACTCCATTCAGCGAGACGAAAACAATTAACGTATAAAGGAAAACCTATCAGACTAACAGCAGACTTCTCATCTGAAACCTTACAAGCCAGGAGGGATTGGGTGCCTATCCTTAACCTTCTAAAACAGAACAAAGCCCAACCTAGAATTCTTTATCTGGCAAAATTAAGTTTCATCTATGAAAGAGAAATAAAGTCCTTCTCAGACAAGCAATCACTGAAGGAATATGCAAAGTCCAGATCAGCCCTACAGGAAGTTCTCAGACCTGCATTTCTAACCGAACAGGGCAATAGACACTCCTCAAAGTAAAATCTTCAAAGAATTAAAGTTTAGATCTCGATCTACATGATGGTGCAAGGATTAAGACAAAGCAGCAAGTCTTCACTCAACAATATGAATGGTAATCTTCCTCCAATTTCAATCCTTTCAATAAATGTAAATGGTTTAAACTGTCCTCTGAAGAGGCATAGACTGGCAGAGTGGATAAAACTCCACAAGCCTAGCATCTGCTGTCTACAGAAAACACATCTAACCTGGCTGAAGGTCAAAGGATAGAAAGCTATCATCCAGGCAAATGGAAGTCAAGAGAAAGCTGGGGTAGCTATACTATTTGCAGATAACATCAGCTTTAAAATAACAAAAGTAAAAAAGGATAAAGAAGGCCATTTTATAATGGTGAAAGGGAAGATCCAACAAGAAGATTTAACAATTCTTGATATCACCCAATGCAGGAGCACCCAATTACATAAAGCAAACCTTGTCTAATCTAAACACCATGTTACACAACACTGCCATAGTAGCAGGGGACTTCAACACTCCACTGAATGATCTGGATAGATCCTCCAAACAGAAAATAAGCAAAGAAATGATGGATCTGAACAGAACCCTTGATCAAAAAGTTCTGACAGATCTCTATGGAACATTCCACCCAAATAAAGTTGAATTTACATTCTTCTCAGCAGCCCATGGATCCCTCTCCAAAGTTGATCACATCTTAGGCCACAAATCAGATCTGAAAAAATTCAAGAATATTTATATGTACCTTGTATCTTTTCTGACTATAATGGTATAAAATTACAGTTCAATTCAATGCCTCACAAAATCATGGAAACTAAATAATCTATTATTGAAAAATTATTGGGTCAAGGAAGAAATTCAAAGGGAAATCAAGAATTTCTTTGGACAAAATGATGATGGTGATGCTTGTTACCAAAACCTGTGGGATACAGCAAAAGCTTACCTGAGAGGAAAACTAATAGCAATTAATGCTCACACCAAAAAAACACAAAGCTTAGATACTGACAACCTAATGAATAAGCTCAAGGAACTGGAAAAAGAAGAGCAAACAACTTCCAATCCTAGTAGAAGAAAAGAAATAATGAAGATCAAAGCGGAACTGAATGAAATGGAGAACAAGAGAACTATACTAAAGATCAACAAAACCAGAAGCTGGTTTTTTGAAAAGATAAACAAAATTGATAGCCCTCTTGCTAGATTGACAAGGACTCAAAGGGAAAGGACTCTAATAAACTCAATAAGAAATGAAAAAGGAGACATCACAACAGACACCACAGAAATACAAAACATTATATTTGATTACTATATGCCCAATAAAAAACTATATGCCCAAAACTACAGAATGAAGATGAAATGGACAAATTCCTGGATTCATACAACCTCCCTAAGTTCACCTAGGCGGTAACAGATTTCCTGAATAGACCAATCTCAAGCTCAGAAATTGAAGCAGTAATTAAAAACCCCCCCAAACGGAAAAGTCTTGGACTGGATGGTTACATGTCAGAGTTCTACCAAACATACAAAGATGAACTCATACCTGTACTACAGAAACTATTCAACACCATTAAGAAAGATGGTATCCTTCCTAACTCATTCTACGAAGCCAGTATCACCTTGATACCAAAGCCAGGAAAGGACGTAACAAAAAAAGAAAATTACAGACCAATATTCCTCAAGAATACAGATGCAAAAATCCTAAATAAAATTCTAGCAAATAGAATTCAGCAGCACATCACAAAAAATAATTCACCATGACCAGATGGGCTTTATTCCAGGGATGCAAGGCTAGGTCAACATACATAAGTCTATAAATGCAATTCACTTCATAAATAAAATCAAGAACAAAGACCATATGATTCTGGCAATAGATGCAGAGAAAGCATTTGACAAAGTCCAACACACCTTTGTGATAAGAACTCTTAACAAAATAGGCATAGATGGTTCATACCTTAAACTTATCAAATGCATTTATGACAAACCCACTGCTAATATCATTCTAAATGGGGGAAAATTGAAATCATTCCCTCTTCATTCTGGAACTAGACAAGGATGCCCACTGTCGTCTCTTCTATTCAACATAGTGCTCAAAGTCCTAGCTATAGCAATCAGACAAGAGAGGTATTAAGGGCATCCAAGTGGGAGCAGAAGAGATCAAACTCTCGCTCTTTGCCGATGATATGATATTATACCCAGAAAACCCCATGGATTCATCCAAGAGACTCCTAGATTTAATAAATAAATTTGGTAAAGATTCAGGTTATAAAATCAACATATACAAATCAGAAGCATTTATATATGCCAAGAACCATCAAGCAGAAACTCAAATCAAAAATGCAATACCCTTTACTATAACCCCAAGGAAAATTAAATATCTAGGAGTATACTTACCGAAAGATACGAAAGATTTATACAAGGAGAACTATGAAACACTAAAAAAAGAAATTGCAGATGATTTGAACAGATGGAAAAATCTACCTTGTTCATGGATTGATAGAATCAATATCGTTAAAAAGTCAATATTACCTAAAGTGATCTACAGAATTAATGCAATCCCCATCAAAATATCACCAGCATTCTTTACAGATCTAGAAAAAGTAATTCTGCACTTTGTATGGAACCAGAAGAAACCTCGTATAGCCAAGGCAATCTTAAGTGAAAAAAACAATCTTTGCTTTAAAACACTACTTCATTGAAAATGAAAAAAAGAAAAAAAAATTTTTTTAAAGTGAAAAGAAAAATTAAAAAAATTAAGTAAAAAGAACAAACTGGGAGGTATCAGTCTTCCTGACTTCAAGCTATACTATAAATCAATAATAGTTAAATCAGCCTAGTACTGGCACAAGAATAGAAGCATTGATATCTGGAATAGATTTGGGCTACCAGAAATGAAACCATCAGTATACAGCAACCTAATCTTTGATAAAACAGACAAAAATATGCAGTGGGGAAAAGAATCTCTCTTCAATAAATGGTGCTGGGAAAACTGGTTAGCTACATGCAGAAGATTGAAACAGGATCCCTACCTCTCACCTCTCACAAAAAATTCACTCAAGATGGATAACAGACTTAAACCTAAGGCCTGAAATCTGAAGAATCCTAGTATAAGATGTTGGGAAAACCCTATCAGACATTGGTCTAGGCAAAGAATTTTTGAGGAAGAACCCTAAGGCAGTCATCGCTGCATCAAAAATAAACAAATGAGATCTCATCAAATTAAAAAGTTTCTGCACAGCTAAGGAAACCATCATTAGAGCAAATAGACAACCCACAGAGTGGGAGAAAATATTTGCTCTCTACACTTCTGATAAAGGTCCAATAACAAGAATCTATCTAGAACTTAAAAGAATAAACAAGAAAAAAAATCAAACAACCCATCAAGAAATGGGCAATGGAAATGAACAGAAACTTCTCCAAAGAAGACAGAATAATGGCCTGCAAACATATAAAAAAATGCTTAACATCTCTAATCATCAGAGAAATGCAAATCAAAACCACAATGAGATACCATCTAACACCAGTAAGAATGGCTTGTATCAAGATATCCCAAAATAACAAATGCTGGCGAGGATGTGGAGAGACAGGAACACTCTTACACTGCTGGTGGGACTACAAATTAGTGCAACCCTGTGGAAAAGAATTTGGAGATACCTCAAACAGCTAGATATAGAAATACCATTTGACCCAGCAATAGCATTGTTGGGCATCTACCCCCAAAAAATAACATAATCTATTATAAAGTCATCTGCACCCAAATGTTTATGGCAGTACAATTCACTGTTGCAAGATCATGAAAACAACCCAAGTGTCCGTCAATTCATGAGTGGATAATTAACATTTAGTATATGCTCACAATGGAATACTACTCAATTCTAAGAAATGACAGTGAACTAGCACCGTTTATGCTATCCTGGATTAAGATTAAGCCCGTTATCCAAAGTGAGGCAACACAACATCAAGAAAATGGGCTCCACATCTACTCGCCATCAAACTGGTACTGACTGATTAAAAGTATGGTGCTCAAATGGTGATAGTGTTCACCAGGGTTTGGGGGAGAGGGAGATAATACACATCTTAAGGTTGTGGCAAGCATTGGGGGAGGGGAAGGGAATATCTCTAACCCTTTGTAGGGAAAGCCAAAGATATACAATGTAACCAAAAGGTCAAAAAAGGAAAAAATAAACTTTTATGAGGTGCTGGACAGATGGGAGGAGGGGAAGGATATATACTTACAAAATAGGTGCGATGCGCACCACCTGGGGGTTGGACACGCTTGACGTTTTGGCAAGGAAGGGGCGGGGGAGGAATGGCTGGGGCAATATATGTAACCCTAACAATATTTGTACCCCCATAATAAAATAAAAGGAAAAAAAAGAGAGAGACATAGCAAAAAAAAAAAAGAAAAATTGGGCAGAGAACATTCCTGACAGAGATAATAATAGATTCAGAGGTTCTGAGAGAAGAAGTAACTTGACACTTTATTAGACCAGACAGAGAACAGGATAATTGGATTATAGTGAGAGGGGTGAGGGAGGCAGGGCAGGGCTGAGCAGGGGACCTTGGTGGAAGTAAGATAGTGTAAGATTTTATTGACATGTAGTGGGAGCCAGGGTAGAGTTTGGGACAGGGAAGGAACACGATCTGACTTATATTTTAATATCACTCTGGCCTCTGCATAGTAAATAGTTTGGAGATGATAGTGGTGCTTAGCTCAGTGTGTTAACAGTAGAGATAGGCAAAGACAGATTCAGTACATATTTTGGAGTGTGTTCTATGATGGGGTAGATACTCCACACCCCTTGTTCTTTGTTTCTTTCTATTATGTAGAGGGAATGGTAAGTTATAGTGGTATCCCATATTTGGTCATTATCCAGTTCATAAAATATCCATGAAATAAGGGTTTATTATATATTTGGGGTTTTTTTAATTAAAAATAATTTAAAAGATTTTGAAGGATAAACTTTCCTTACCTGGAAGCTATCTTTGGCCCCTCATTAAGGTCCAAATACTGTTTTACAGTATGTTAATCACATTCTACTTTATTTTTTCACTTTAATTCATTCATTCAGCACTCACATATTGAATGCCTCTTGTGTTGTAGTCACAGGGTTAATGCACGTTATTGCAAAGATTGATAAGACAATCCCTATCCCTTGAAAAGGTCAAATCTATTGGGATAAAACAAGCAAAAGCCACACAAATTACTATTCAACTTTGTGGAAAGAAATAAGTTACTCAGTTAGCTTGAAGTGGATGGTGGCTAAAGGAGGCTTTTACCAATCTGTCTATGCAGCTAATTTTTGTATTTAAGGATATCAATTTATTTTTCAGTTTCCATTATTGAAAAAGTACTTGACAAACCCTCACCAATCTCTAAGAGCAATTAGAAGATCTTCCCTGTCCTAGTACTCCTTATTTACCTATCCCATCATATGCTGTCCAGTAGGATTTTCTGTGATGATGAAAATATCCTATATCTGTGCTGTTCAGTATAACAGCCACTAGCCATATGTAGCTATCCATCTGTGGGTCGCTCGAAATTTGGCTAGTGCAACTGAGGGATGAATTTTAAATTTTACTTCATTTTACCTTTAATAACCACATGTGGCTAACAGCTACCATGTTATAGTTCTAAAAGGTGATTAAAGGGATCTACTATGGCAGTGCAAAAGTATTTCTCAAATGAGATCATTGTGGGAGGCAACTTGGGACCTTCCATTTCTAGGTAACACTTTCAGAGTACCCTTCTGTTTTTACGAACCCAGTACAAATACTATCTTACTAGGAGCTTACCATCTTATAGACACTGTGCTGTTTTACACATAATATCTCATTTCATTCACCCAACTATTCCCTGTGGAATAACCATTTACAGATGTGGAAAATGAGGCCTGCAAGAGTAGATAGTTTGTGTGACATAATACAGCTAAGTGAGTGATAGGATCAGGTTTTATGTCTAGGTATGGTTAGCCTTGGAGTCCATGCGTTTTCCTTTTTGCTAGATTAAAAGCTTGTATAAGAATAGATGTTCCTGATCTTTTATAGCTCAAATTGTGATGACTTTATTTTCATAGCTCTTCCCCATTGTAATCTGTGTCTTTACCTCTTTTTATTTCCTAGGCTGGTACTCTTGAATCTTCTCCTCTTTTTAGTAAGATATGCTGCAAGTCTTTACCCTCTTCAGTTTTACTTTCTTTTTCTTTTGCTATTTCTAATTTACTCTTAAGCTTCAGTGGATTTTTTTTTTCATTTTCATTATGCTTTTTATTTCTAAAATTTCTATTTAAAAATATAACTTCCTATGTTTATAGATTTCCTTATGCTGAACCATTGTCACATTCTTACTTGATTTGATTTGCTAGCATTCCTAATAGAATTTTTACATCTACATTTTTAAATCACCTTTGGAGCTTTTCTTCCTTCACTGCCCCTTCTTCATGATTTAAAATAATTTAGTAATAAACATTTAACAACATAAATATTATTCTTCAAACATTAAGTAGATAATAGGTATGATATTACCTAGCTAGGTAAGTTTTTAAACCCAATCAGACATGCTTTTGATCAGGTAATTCAACTATTGGTATTGAGTGTAATATTACAGATATACTTGAGTTATTTCTGTCATCTTATATTTGTTAGATTTTTTTCCTTGTCATGCTTTTTGTGGCACAATAGATTTCTTGTTAATTTCCTTGTCCCTCTTATCAATTTTACTATACTTTTCAGTTATGCTGCCAGTTACTTACACATTCTTAATCCTAATTAAACTGGTATTCATTATTACCATTAAAAAAACTATATTTCCCAATTAATTAATTTCCTTCTCATTCTTTTCTACCTCCTTTTTCCCAAGAAGAAATTTTTACATCTCCATTTAATCTTCATCCCATGCATCATCATACATATCTGAGTTTTCCTGTGATAATTTATATTATTTAAATTCTGTATATTCATGAAACTATAAGAATTCTAGAAGAAAATGTTGGAAAAACTCTTATAGATATCAACCTAGGCAAAGAATTTATAAAGAAGACCCAAGGCAATCACAGCAACAACAAAAATTAATCAAGGGGATCTGATTAAATTAAAAAGCTCTGAACAACTAAGGAAACAATCAATAGAGTGAATAGACAGCCTACAGAATGGGAGAAAATATTTGCATGCTATACATCTCAAAGGGCTAATAATGATAGTCTACAAAGAACTCAAGCAAATCAGCAAGAAAACATCAAACAACCCCATTAAAAACTGGGCAAAAGACATGAACAGAAACTTTTCAAGAAGATAGACTAATAGCCAAATATATGGAAAATGCTCAACATCTCTAATCATCAGGGAAATGCAAATTAATGGATTATAGATATGATCCCTGAAAGTATAGTCTTGGGAAATGCAAATTAAAGCCACAATGAGATATCAACTAACTCAAGTGAGAATGACTTTTATCAAAAAGTCCCAAAACAACAGATGCTGGCATGGATGCAGAGAGAAAGGAACACTTACACACTGTTGATGGGACTGCAAACTAGTAGTACAACCTCTATGGAAACTAGATACCTCAAAGAACTAAAAGTAGACCATTTGATCCAGTAATCCCACTATTGAGTATTTACCCAAAAGAAAAAAAATCATTTTATCAAAAAGATATCTGCACTCGAATGTTTATTGCAGCATAATTCACAATTGCAAAGATGTGGAATCAGCCCAAGTGCCCATTAATACATGAGTGGATTAATAAAATGTGGTATGTGTATACCATGGAGTACTACTCAGCTGTAAAATAATGGTAAGCTAATACATTTTGTAACAACCTGCATGGAACTAGAGATGATTCTTCAAAGTGAAATATCACAAGAATGGAAAAACAACTACCACATGTACTTGTTATTAAATTGGAACAAATCAATCAGCACTCATGTGCACATATGGAAGTAAGAGTCAACGGAAATCAAGCAGGTGCAGGGGAGGAGGGGATGGGTAAATTCACACCTAATGGGTACAATGCACTCTATCTGGGGAATGGGTATACTTATAACTTTGACTCAAATTGTGCAAAAGCAATTCATGCAACGAAAACATTTGTACTCCTGAAATATTCTGAAATAAAAATTTAAAAGTAAATTCAGGATATTATCATATTATATCTTATGTCTTTCTTTAAAAAAATTCTTAATGTTTGTATTAAAAATTTCTAGTCACCTTATTATCACATATCTAGATTTAATTCAGTACCTCCTATACAGTGTTTACTGCTTTTTCCTTTCTTATTTCATCTTTCTTACCTTGATACCTCAGTTCAGATATAGTTATGATTTTGTTAGAGTACTTATATAAACATTTAGATAAATTACATGCATAGTGAACTCTCTGAACCATGTCTGAAAACCTTCCTTTTGCTGTAGGAAATGAATGTGTGGTGGCTCATTTGGTGGTTAGTAAGTGTTATTCTATGTCATTCTCAGTGCCCTGAATTGGGTCACATACTCAGTCTTTAAACAGTCACTCAGACAATAGGAGAAGAACTTAATTCATAGAGAGGCCCCGTGCTAGAGCTGAACAACGGCTCAGCCTTCCCTGCTTCACATGGACTGTGTGGCAGAGAAATGAAGATTTGAACAAACTCATAGTGCCATATGATTAGGGAGAAATGGCTGAAAATAAGGCAGTCAACAGTGTCTACTGTAGTAACAAGCTGTTTTTGTTTTTTGCTGTGGTGTTGCCTCTTGCAAATTTTTAGGATTATGTTAGGGAAAGGGTAAATTTTTGAGCTCTCAGATTTTACCAAGTGTTGGTCTTATCTTGCTTTCTTATGTTAGACTTAACAAACATATACATATGTGTTTGCAGTTGTTTCCATGATAAAAACTACATCAGCTACAGAAATAGTTTATGATCAGAGATTATATTTAGAATACTTTGTAGTATGGTGAACTGAAAATTGGAAATATTTATTGATTTTTCAGCCATGCATTATTGAATTATGTGGGATATTTCATTTAATCACATCATTAACCTCTTGAGTTAGGTGTTAGTTTCTTTTTTACAGATACTTTTTTTAAAAACAGCAAACCAATAATCTAAATAGTTGAGTAAATAACCCAAAGTTGTACAGCTGATAAGTAACATGATTATGATTCGAATCTATTTCTACATACCAGAGTATATACATTCCACAGCCCAATCAAGGGAAAGAAAATGAATATTAAAAGGGAGACTTACTGTATGGTGAATTGAAATAGTCTTTTATTTTTTGTACAGTAGTCCCCCGTTATCCGTGGGGGATATATTCCAAGAACCCCAGTGGATTCCCGAAACCTCAGATAATACTGAACCTTCTATTAATATATACACTGTGCTTTCTTGATCTGATAACCAAGGCAGCTTCTAAGTGGCTAATGGGTGGGTACCCATACACCATGGATCTGCTGAACAAAGGGACGATTCATGTCCAGGGCAAGACGGAGCAGGACAGTGTAAGATCTCATCACATTACTCAACATGGCATGAAATGTAACAGTTAGGAATTGTTTATTTCTGGAATTTTCCATTTAATATTTTCAAACTGTGGTTGACCGTGGGTAACTGAAACCTCGGAAAGTGAAGCCGCGGATAAGAGGAGATTACTGTGTGTTTTCCTTAACTCAGTGTGCTTTGGAGCTCAAATTAGCGCTGTTTTCAGTGGTACCGGAAAAAGCCAGGGCTTGAAAATAGCAAGCCTTGTTATTGACTCTCTGTGGTCACTGGCTGGGCATAGAGTGGGTGGCTTCCTTCCCATTCCCATTTAAATTTTAGGTTAGGTCAGTGCTCATCAGCACAGAAGGATGATTTAAAGGGGACTTAGTGTTTTTTCTTTTGAAATTGACACCATAATGTTATTTTTGTGCTTAGCCTAAGTAATTACTGTGTGGCAATAATGAAATCATTTTCAGGATACTCTATAAGTAGCTGAAAAGTTTGAAGGTATTGTATATTTAGCACAGAAGCAGACAATGCAAGCAACTGTGAAGTTAGGATGATTCCAGGGACACTAAGGAAATAAGGTATAAAAACTCATGTGTATTCCCACCGAAGGGGTGGAGGGAGTTGGAAGTGATGTGGTCACTGGAAGACCAGCTGAAAAGAATAGAATTCTACCAAGATTCCAAAAGGGAATGCATTGTAACTTTGTTAGTATTACTGTGTTACTTTCAAGGTGACATAGCAATGAATGTTTTTGACAATGTCAATAATGTTAAATTTTTAAATGATAAAATTAATTATAGGTCCTGTTATTAGAAAGAAACAATAAAAGTATATAAATAGACTTTTCAGAAAAATACAAATAATACTATATTAGAAATAAAAACAGCTAAGAAACTGATTATGTGAATTTATACCCAGAATAACTCTTCTGCTTTTTTATAATGTTCAGATAATGTATGTAATTTTTAAAATTTTGCTTTACTATGTATGTTATATTTAGAAAGAATTTTATTATTTTTGAAAATAATTTTTGAATTACTGTTTTTACTTTTTATTTTCATATACAGGAAAATTCACCCTTTTGCTGTACCATTGTGTAAGCACCACCACAATCAGGATATATAAGAGTTCCAGCACCCTCAAGATTCCCCTGTTCCCCTGTACACCACCCTTTGTACAACGCTAGGCCCTGGCAATCAGTGTCCTTTTTTCTAGGTCTATATTTTTTCCTTTTCCAGAATATCATATAAATGGAACCATACAATATAAATTATATCATTTATATATTCATCAATTTATTTGTCATATAAATAGAATCATACCATTTGAGTCTGTCTTTGTTCACTTAGCATAATGCATTTGAGCTTCAACCATGTTGTATGTATCCATAATTCCTTTTTATTGCTGAGAAATATTTCATTCTGGACAGTGTGTGTCCGTTCAACTGCTGAAGGGCATTTATTCTTCTTTTTCAAAATTGTTTTGGCTATTCTAGGTCCTTTGTATTTTAAATATAAAATTTTAAATCAGTTGGCCAATTTCTACCAAAACATGCCTCCTGGGATTTTGATAGGGATTGTGTTGGATCTACAGATCAATTTGGGGTGCATACCATCTCACTAATGTTAAGTCTTCAGATGCATAAACATGATGAAACTTCTTTATTTAGTTAGAGCTGCTTTAGTTTCTCTCAGCAATATTTTGTAGTTTCCAGCATATATGTTTTGTACTTTTGTTCAGTTTATTCCGAAGTATTTCTTTCTTTTTTCTTTTTTGGTGCTATTGTGACTGGAATTATTTTCTTAATTTAATTTTTGAATTGTTTTTCCTGGAATATAGAAATACAATTCATTTTCTAATATAAATCTTGTATCCCATGACCTTGTTAAATTTGTTTATTAGTTCTAATCATTTTTGTGGATCCCTTAATTAGTATTTTCTACTAAGGATAGTGTCATCTGTGAATAAAGTTTTACTACTTCTTTTACATTGTTGATACTTTTTGTTTGTTTAGTTTTTGCCTGAAAGCATTTGCTAGACACTCTAGTACATTGTTGAGTTGCAAAGCAAACAGTCAGCCTCCTGGCCTTGCTCCTTATCTAACAGAGATAGTACTCAGTCTGTTACCATTAAATGTGATCTCAGCCCCTTACTGGGTTAAGGAGTTACCTTTAGCTCCTACTTTGTTGAGAGTTTTTTTTATCATAAGTGAATTTTAGATTTTGTGAAATGCTTTCTCTGCATCTATTGAAATGATCATGTGGGGTTTTTTTCCTTATTCAATGAACATGTGTATTACATTGATTGATTTTTCAGGTATTAAACCACTTTATAATTTTGGCATCAGTCTCACTTGTTACACATCAAATTATAATGTATAATGATGTATAATTATTTTAATGTGTTGCTAGCTTTTGTTTGCTAATATTTTGTTAAGGATTTTTTCATTTATGTTCATGAGGGATATTTGTCTATAAACTTTTTTTCTTATGATGTTTTTGTCTGCTTTTAGTATTAGGGTAATGCTGGCCTCAGAGAATGCGTTGGGAAGTTTTTCCTCCTATTTTCTGAGACAGTTTGTGAAGAATTGGTATTGTTTCGTCTTTAAATATTTAATGGAATTTAAATATTTTATAGATGAGAAAAGCCATCTGGACATGGGCCTTTCTTTGTGGGAAGATTTAAAATTACTGATTTAGTTTTTTTATTTGTGATACATCTATTCAGATTTCTGATGACTTGCATTAGATTTGATAATTTGTGTCTTTCTAGAAAAATGTTCATTCATCTAAGTTGCTATTTGTTAGGATAAATTTATTCATAGCATGCCCTTATAATCCTTTTAATTTTTGTAAAATTCATAGTGATATCCCATCTTTTTTTCCCAAGTTTGTTAATTTATATCATTTTTTTCTTTTATTTATTTATTTTTGTCAGTCTAACTAAAGGTTTTTTAATTTTATTATCTTTTAAAGTACCAATTTTTGTTTTTACTGATTTTTCTCTGTTTTTCCGATTTCTATTTCATTGATATCTGCTATGATTATTTCCTTTCTTCTGCTTACTTTGGGTTTCATTTTCATCTTTTTTCCTCCTTTCTAAAGGTAGAAACTTAGGAAATGAATTTGAGAACTTTCTTTTCTAATATAGGCATTGAAGGTTTTAAATCTCCACTAACCACTTCCTTAGCAGCGTTCCATGAATTTTGATATCTTATGTTGGTTATTTTCATTTGGTCAAAAATATTTTCCAATTTTCTGTGTGATTTCTTTTATTATTGTGAGCTATTTAGAAGCACATTATTTAATATCCAAGTATTTGGGGACTTTTCAGATTTCTTTCTGTTGCTGATTTCTATTATAATTTAATTCCCTTTCAATCAGAGAATACACTTTGTATGATTTTAATACTTTTAAATATGAGACTTGTTTAATGGTCTAGCACATGCTTTATCCTGGAGAATGTACTGTATATACTCATAAAGAATATGTATTCTGTAGTGTTCTTAGATGTCAAATTAGGTCCGTTTGCTTGCAGTGCTGATCTTAATCCTGAAAGACACAATCCCAAACAGCATAACCCCAAATGTTGAAATTTTGAGAGATCAAAATCCCTAAAGTCTAAATTACCTTGATGTCTAAAATCTAAGAAATCACAATATCAAGAAAAGACTAAAGTCCTGAATATTGAAATCCTGAAAGCCAAATTCTGGGGAAGCAATTAGTGTGTTTCAGTTGTACCTAGGATAGCTGCCTCCTGTTGGCTGCATCTTGTTAGGTGGAACTATTATATTACCTTGTTATTGTCTTTATTTGGAAATGAAGTATGGTTTAAAGAGATGCCTATCGGTGCCAAATTGACAAGCGTAATTTAATTTTAGATTTCAACTTGACTGGATTAAGGAATACGTAGAAACTTCATGAAGCATTATTTTAGGATATCTGTGAAGGTGTTTCCAGAGATTAGTGTGTGAATCTGAGTGGACTAGATAGGGAAAAATCTGCCCTCAGTGTTGGCAGGCACCATCCAGTAGCCAAGGGTCCCAGAGAGAACAAATACAGACGGTGAAGTGGCCTCTCTGAGAGCTGAGACAGATTTCCTTCTGCCTCCTTGGACGTTAGAACTCCAGGCTTGCCGTCCTTTGGACTTCAGGATTTACACCAGGGCCCCCCAGGTCCTGAGGCTTTCGATCTCAGACCGAGAGTTACACCATTGGCATCTCTGGCTCTGAGGCCTGCAGACTTGGACTGAGCCATGCTACCAGCATCCCAAGGTCTCCAGCTTGCAGACAGCCTGTCATGGGAATTCTCAGCCACTGTAATTGCATGACCCAATTCACCTGATAAATCTGCTCTCTTATATCTATATAGATACCCTTTTGGTTCTGTCTCTCTGGAAAACCTTGACTAATACAGATTTGGTATTGGGGAAGCCAAATAGCATTTCTTCTTACTGGGTTTCTTAACACAATAGAAGAGATCTGTGAAATTGTTCCCCTGCGAAAAGGCTATGATAAGTTAAGTGTAGGAAGCTACTTAGGGGTAAAAGTTAAACATTTAAAAGCTAATTATTATTGGTGCCATGAAAGCAGTAAATCACTTAAGTACAGTGGTCCAGCAATAACCAGACTTTCACATGGACAGCATACACTTACAAAATGTGCAGACTGCAACCACTCTCCAAGTGCAGAGAATGTTTCAAAGATCATAGAAATGAAAACAGAGGTAAAAAATGCAAGAAATCACCCCTGTCAAATTTTCCAATGGTATACAACTTCTGCCTCTTCACACAGAGTCAAATCGCTATGCTGTGTATTCCATCTTCACATTGTTTCCAATACTGGAAGTATAAATTGTATAAAGACTTATACAAGTAAAATAGTCATTAAAAATGTTCTTGCTAACAAAATGTCTATACCAAAGACCAGCAAACTTTCTCTTGAATGGCCAGATAGTGAATATTTTTAGGCTTTGCAGGCTACATATGGTCTCTGTCAAATGCCCCTTGTTTTTGTTGTTTTTCTTATTTTACCATCCTTTGAAAATGTAAAACCAGATTCAGCTTGCAGGCAGTACGAAAGCACATGATGGGCTGCCAACCTCTGTGAGCTATGCCTCACCAACCCCTGGTCTGTAGCAAGATGAAAAGCTGATCTGTTTAATTGAGTATCCAAGAGGGCAGAAGACTTTACTATCCAATAGAAAAGATGTTGCTGATGCTAATCCAAGTCCTGAACAAACCATAATGTGCACAGAGGCGTACGATCAAGTGGCAGAGTGTGGGAAACCTTAACCTAAGAGGAGTGGCTCAGGATTGGGGACAGGATTAGAGAAGGGCAAACAGTGGCATCAAAGTGGTCTTCGACATTTAAGTGTCCATGATGCGGAAGAAGTAGGCTTATCCTGCACAGTGCTTACTGTAGCGTCTTAAGTGGAATGTGTTGTCCTGGGAAAGGGTCAATGTCCTCCCCCTAAAAGGGTAATTTTCCCTAAGAAGGACTAAGTTCTTTGTAAAGAACTTCCCATTCTTCACTCAAGACTTGGTGATTTGATGTACAAAAAAGACATAATTGTACTCACCATGGAAGAGATTACAACTGTAGACATCAATGGTTAAGGAATTTTGAAGTAAATGGAAGTATTTAATTTGGATGAAATTAAAGTAAATCTTTATAGCTATGTATACTTTGAGTGGATTTTAAAAGGAGCCACATGGCTGGACAATATCTAAAAATACTACCTAACCATAATTTCATTTAATTATTATAATTTTTACTGTGGTGAACATTTCCAAAAGATATCCTAATTCTTATTCCAGAAATCTTCTATTCAGTTCGTATAAACCAATTGCACTTATTTGAATGCTATAATTTATGTCTCCTATTTTCTACTTAGGTGGACAGTAAAATCACACAAGTAGCAAAAATCAGGTACCTTGAAGTGGCTGTAATCATCCTTTTCTCACTCTAGCAGCAACTTTGATTCATCAAGACGTAGAAGCCATAGAAGTAGACTTCTAGTTCTGATTTACCACTTTGTGTCATTCCTTTCCCCACTGCTAGCCCTTTTCTCCATTGAAGAAATTCTAGCAGGCTAATTTGAAGACACTGGATTATTTGCATGCTAGCCCTAAATCCCATGCTTTAGCATTTATGTCTATGGAAATAGTTGCAGCTTCTGATTTTATTTGCTTGAACTGTTACAGTATTGATTCATTTTATTTAATTTCTTTAATTAAATTCATCAGAATGCGATTTATCTTAATTTTGATTTTGGTTGTAGAGGTTGGCGATTTGAAGGAGCTGCAGACACTAGACATTTCTACCAATCGTTTGCTAACTTTACCCGAGAGGCTTCACCTGTGCCTTTCTCTGCAGTACCTCACTGCGGACCGAAATCGTCTATGGTGTGTGCCGCGCCACCTCTGCCAGCTGCCCAGCCTCAATGAGCTCTCCATGGCTGGAAACCGTCTTGCATTTTTGCCACTTGGTAAGTGATCATGTTTATATGGTAAGGTAAAATAGCCAAAGAATAAGCTGGAAAACCTTTGTTTCTTTGACTAGGACCAAGTAGTTTCCTTTTTTCTGTTTGTTTGGAGATTGTTTTTCTAAATCTATGTTTGCAGTGAACAAAGCAAATGTTCCCAGTTAACAAATTAAATTTATTCCAGTTAGGGATTTCACATTTTAAAAAAGAAATCTGTGCTAAAAATTTGTTTAGGGACAAAATATATGAGATCATTTACTCCGAAAAAAGAATTAAAGTATGTGTGTGTATATAACTATAAATTTAACAGAAACTATTGAGCAACATGAAAGGATAGCTACTGGTACAAATATATCTGCTTAGACATTGACTTCTGCATAGAAAAATTGGTATCAGGTATTCTAATAATTAGTACTGCCAGATAACCAGACTACAAAACTTCAAAGACTAAAATTGGCTGAATTGCCTGCTGAACTAGAAATGTCTAATAAATAACATATTATCCACTGCAGATTTCTATAGCTGGTCCATTTTGACATATGTCAAAGAACATAGCCCTTTAATAAAACAGTATGTTTATTTCACAGAGAACTGAATAATTTTGTTAATCTGTAAGAAACAAAAGCGCCATTAAAAAAAATTAAAATATGAAGCTTGATGGAACTCTAAACTGTCACAATAAGCATCATTTACTCATAAAAGCATTTTTATAATGAATAATTTATTTCTGAGGGCAATGAAGTGAATAATTTACTAGTCCCTGAAAGGAAATATTTTCCAACATAATACAGTGCACATATTATTTTCAACTTAAAATCTGTTCAAGAAAATTGTAAAATACTGGACACTTTAAAATCCATTTAAGAAATAATAAATATCAAATTTAAGGAGATTACTTTTTTATAGATATAATTAAGTTACATATTTATAAAATTAATAAAATGAAATAAAGCTATTTCAGAAGTAAGCTACATTTCTAAGAAATCAGAGCTTTCTTTCAAGTAAGAAAAATATTGAATATAAATATATTTTTAAAATGTACCTGATGTATTAACTCATAGGTTATAGAACAATTATAGTGGATAAGTACCAAGTTACAAATCCAGAGATGCAGGTTCTAGCCTGGTTCCATTATTTTACAGTATGTTACCTGGAGTAAGTCACCAGAACCCCTCTGGGCTTTATTGTTCTAATCTGTAAGCAAGAGATAAAAACATTTATCCTGCTTCATTTAATTCGAAGTAGAATATGATAGTTTATGTATAAGAATTATAAATCACCATACAAATGTAGATGACTCTTAAATGAGAAGATACAACTTGTGGATAATCATATCCTACTTAAAAATTTTTTTACCCTCCTCTTCATATTCAAGACACTCCCCACCCTCACCCCAAGGTAACTACCCAAACCTGTATTTACCACTTCCTAGTGGAAATGGAACCTGTACCAGTGCAGACTCCCTACCAAGTGATTGCCAGGATGATGCAGTCAATGCTGGTGGTACATGAAGGTAGGCAAGGAGAGAGGGAAGGAAAAGATGTGATGATTTGTGTGGTATAAAATGCAATGTACTAGCATAACATTAGACTTCAGGGTAAAGCTACAAATTCCATTATAAACAATCTTTAATTTATCACAGTTTGACTTTCGATGTTACCAAAAACAGATTAGCTTATTAAGTATGGGGTTGCCTATTCACAGTATTATGATTATTATCATCATCATCATTATTATTATTGACCATATAGGTAAGGAGGAGTGTTTCCATGTGCAATAATGATATTATGTATACTACTATAATTATTTGTAGGAATAATAATAGCTATCATATATTGAACACCAGGTTTCTTTGGCCAGGTTTTCTGTTTAATCTCTGTACAGTTGCTCTTTATTATAAACCCTTATGACAAAATCTTTTATTATAAAACCTATTGACTATCTAATTTTATAGATGAGGAAAGTGAAGCTCACGGAAGTTAAGTAATCTGCCCAGAATCACAGCTATTGGGAGACAGAATTGAGTTTCAGTCTCTGTCTGATTCTAAACCTCATATTCTTTCTAACTCAACATGCTATTTCCATATTTCAGGCATGGTCTCTCTACCGGGGGCCTCTGTTTGGAAATAAGGCTGGACCATATTGAGTGTCTTTCTAGTTGTTGTGTAGCCATCTCCAGTGTCAAATTTGGCTCTGCCATTTTGGGCTCATATACTACTAGGGACACTCTAGTTAGCCTCATTCAATCTATCTATTTAGCAAGATCTGCCTGCCAGAGGCTCATACTTTCTCTCACCTACCCACTGTGCACCAACCAGGTGTACCCAATTGCTCGTTTACCCTACTTTTATCAGTTCATGTAGCAAAAGAAATCTTATAAAGGCCTAGGCCAGAGACCTGTTATCTAGGTCTGTCTTGGTGCCAGCAACTCTTCTTCAACTTCAGCCTGGCTCCGTCAACTTCAGCAGAACTCCTGGGTCCTAACAGCTTGTTTTTCCTTGTCTTCCTGTGTTGGTTCTTCTATTACATACTCTTTGTCTCAACTCTACACCATTCATACAGCTACTGGCTCCATCTAGCGTGTCACAGCCCCATTCTCCTGTCTAATACCCAGATGTGCTCTTATCAGAATGCCGTCTAATTCTAGAGCCCTAACTCTGCCTAGAATCCCACTTACAATTGGACTTTTTAAATTGAATTACTTTTGTTTACTGCTGCCACTTTGCATCTCCTCCTTCTTGCCTGTTCTCCCTACCTCACTGCAGCTCCACAGCCCCCGCTCCTCATGCCCCTAGTCATTTGCTGCTCATTCCTACCTTTGTTCTAGCTGTGACATAGCTGAGCATGTGCTGGGTGGCAGTGGTGCTGGGAGAATAAAGGAAAGCCATTCCCCTAGGAACCTGAGCACCGTTACTGCTTAGGGTGCTGGAGGATGACACTGTCTCATGCTGAATGCTTGCAGCCACAGAAGACCTGACTTGCAGTGGCTGGTACAGGTGATGGAAATGGTAGTTGGGTGGAGAATTGAGTGCTGCACATTGCTGAGCTGCTCTTCCACCTTGGCACCCTCCCTTATTTACTAGGGCATCTTCTGTGTGCACTGTGCTGAATGCTGGTGTGGCTAAGGTGCAAGGGGGATCCCTTCTTCAGTACTCAATATTCAGTGATGAGTAGAACTATTACAGAGCAGGCTCACAGGCTCACATCCCTGGCAGGACACAGACAGGCCTGTGAACAGGTTTTACCTTGCTATAGAAAAACATACAAGGAAGAGGATGATGGTGAAGATTATTCAGTAAAAAGGAAGCAGGCTACCTGAAGCAATGTTCTGTCTGTCCTGGTCTAAATCTGGATTCTTTGAGAGCAGCAGAAAGAAAGGGTCGTGGAGCAGATACAAGCACTGGTGGCCTTTCTACATTTGGTATATTGGACGTTCTTTGTAAACAAATGGCTGAGACAACTAGAGAACTGCAGTATGAGGTCACCCAGGCAAGGCTACAGGCGACTGGAGACAGGATAATTCATGAAGATGAAGAAAATGAAGCTGCCCAAAATATCAACTGTCTTGACCTCAGTCTTGTCTTTTTGTTTGTTGGGATTTTTTTTTCCTACCATGAAGACAGGTTTGCAAAGGAATTTCAGTTGTCTTCAGTAAGAAAATAATTAAGTTTGTGCACTTGAAACCTTTCTGTGAACTCTTTTCTGATAAACCAAAGCCATCTAATGCTGAGAACTACCCTGGAGAGAGTCAAAGCACAGGGCTGTGGGTGCTGCCTTTCTCTAGAGACTGAACTATTCTGAGAAACTTGGCAAATAGGGCTGTCTCCTTACAGTAGTTTGTAACGCTCTGTGTGTGCACACACAAACACACACACACACCCTAAAGTTTTCAAGTATTAGAAGGCTCCTGTGCTTAGTATGAGCATAATACAGGAACTTGAAAGTTTTATGAAATGAGTGCTGTGATATCTCTGCCTGCGATGGCAGGTGGGAATCTTACTTTGGAGAGCCACATACTGGATTCAGTTTCTTGACAAAGAAGTTGGACTTGGGAGAAAACCAGTTTTTATGAGGCTTCATAAAGGACTGTCAGATTATATCCTCTTCAAAAGGCAACTACAGAAACTATATGTAAGGATGACTTAAATTGCTTGTAATACTGTCTAACCATTAATGCTCTGTGAGTACATCTTCTTAAGTCACTTGTAATACTGCCGAAATCATTAAGACTTTGATTATATTCTTCTTAAGATGAAAAGATGCATCAAAAATAAGAATGTTCCTATTATTACTATACCATGACAATTGAGTGACAGAGCAGTTTACAGACAGAAGCTTTGCTCACAGTGGTGACTGCCAGCAAGGAGGAGGGGCTCAAGCAGTCACTTGAGCCTAATGCTGTGAAATTTAGTAGAGGCCTTGAAACTTGAATATTTATTATTGATTCAGTATAGCTCTGTTAACTAACTCTTAGAATTGTGACTCACCTCGTGGCTTCTGAAAGTATAGGGAAATATAAAGAAAAGAGTTTTTTCTCTAAGGCTTTTCTTGCCATGTGCTCCTGGTTTCCCTTGCATAATTAATAAACCCAATTATTCTGGTATGCTTACAACTTATTTAATGTTGAATAATAGATATAAGGATTGTAAGGTTGCCCATGTACAAATTGGCTATGGAAGAACATGCTTTAATTAGCCCCCAGGAAGTGCTGTGTCAGTCAAACTCAATGCCAGTAACTTCTGTTATGAAAACAAAAGTTGCACCCATGTTAGCAGGTAGAATTTTTATTGAATGTTAATCTAGAAAACAGTGAATAAATTCTTAACCAAGAACATTTGGCACATGACATTGAGATTTACAGAATAGCCTATGCGTAAACTACCACGTAGTAAGCCCAAAAGTTAGTAGAGACTAGCTTCCCGCTAATGAGAAATTATCTGGGTTTCTAAACCAGTCCCAGAGTTGTTTCCTGGAGATACTATTAATAGTAGTGAACTATTTATTTTCTCAAGAAGAGTTATTCTGTGTCTCTAGGACTTTTGCTACAAAATGCAATGATATTTGAAAAATATCAAATAAAAATAGATTTGTTAAAAAATTAATGTACCTGCTACACTAACCCACAGGTTATGGAACAATTATAGTGGACAAGTACCAGGTAACAAATCTAGATATTCAGGTTCTAGCCTAGTTCCACCACTGCTACAGATCATATAATGTGGCTTTGATAAGGGTAGACAGCTGGCCCTTTATCACATAATGGGAGTCTTTTGTAGTGGTGGTACTTGTTTTTCCTTTGTAGGAATTGGGTACCTTGTATAGAAAAAAGTTTATGGCAAGTAATGGTGCAGTTTTAGACTTTAGCTCCCAGGCATTTTCAGAACACATGCTGAAATCTCTTTTCTATTGTAAATGGCATATAAAAGCTATTAACTGTACTTGTTTTTTCTATTGCCTCTTTTTCTATATTTGCCTAGGAAGTCAGGAAAAGAATTGCTATTTACTCTTTTATAAAAAAAAATATTTAAGTTCACATAGTAAAACTATTCAAACTTCAAAGCAATATTGAAATGAAATAGAAATCAGTTGATTATTTTTAAATCTCAGACTTAGAGATCTGTGTAAACTGTACTGTACTGAACTATGAATGTATTTGATCTGCAATTTGAAGAACTACTGCCTTGATGTCATTATTTAATGGTACTAAGTTGCAGAGTTTATGGCCTTAAATAAGTTTCAGTTCCAAAAAGTTTCTTCTAGTACAAACAAAAAGCCCCAGAAGCTGGAGTTAGTCCTGTGTTTGGGTAGAAGGTGTGATAACTGCTTTCCAAAGAGGGACCCAAACATATGAGTAGAATTTGTTGTCTTTAGGAATTGCTGGGCAGGTCTTTAATCAAGGGCATGGTGAAAAAGGAGACAAGCAAGTCCTGAAGGCAAGGTTCAAAACTAATAGTGGGAAGAATTGTGAAAGAATTAGTCTATTAATTAAAATCTGTACAGATCTTGTTTAAGGAGTTAAGTTATAATTTTGGAATGTAATTTTTTTTCATGAAAACAAATGTGCAGTGCTCCTTTAAGTATTTGTAACAAAAACTCTTCTTTACCCTTGTGCTACTTACCCATCTGAGCCTTTTCCATTCTCTTATGACAGGGCTTTATCTTTCTTTCATTGCATAAGACTTTTGCTCTTGCCTTAGGTTTTCTTAGAGAGTTATCGGGATTATTTGATACAGCTTCTGTAGCATGGGCCAGACATTGACTTCCTATGCTAATGTATGAAGAGAAAAATGTACTTAGATTAGGTGAGCTTTAAGTGGACAAATGTATAAATAGTTTGGGAATGGGATTTGAGGGTGGTAAGTGATTAATATGAAGAAAGTGAGTCTTGTTCTCTTAAATATCAATTAAGAAAAAAAATTGTTACTCATTCTTTTTCTTTTCCTTACCACTATACTAACAAAGATTCTGCTCATTCTTAAGGTACTAGATGAGCAGTTTAGAAAAATAAGTAATATGAGGGCTAGAAACATGAGCAGAATGTTTACCAGCAAAGATTTTTGTTATTCTGGTCCTAGATTTTATAGCTTTTTAAATAGTGACAAGAATGTGCAGTACTACTGAAGTCTGGAAGATGTTGTGAATTGACTTAAAAGCAAGAATCTGTAGTTTCATCAGTCAGTAAGATTCTTAAGCTCAAAATAAAACGACCCCCCCAAAACACACACACACACACACACACACACACACGCAAGTCCAACAGAGCAACAGATGAATGTGCAATGCAGAGTAAGGACATTTTGCTCTTCATACTGGCTGCCGTGGTGCTATTGCATTTCCTGAGTCTATGCTGGACAATTAGCATGAAGTCTCCTTCTCTAGGATTCTTTGAAGGAATTCTTGATATTTTTGCCCTAAATCTGTAAGTCAGAACTAGCCCACCAGTTTTCTGGTCTTTTAAGGGAAGCAAAGAGATAACGTTGTTCATTGCTGATCTACTTGGCAGTGTCTTCTTCAAGATATCATACTTGGATGTCTTGGGGACAGCACCAGCCCTCGCGTACCCTCGCCCCTGTGCATCCTGCTGTGTGGTACCACTCCCTTCCTTCTATGTGAGTGGCCTCCTTATATGGCAATGATGTGTTAAGGAAGGCTGTCTAACTTACATTATGGCAAAACAGGCAGACACGCCTTTAAATCCCAGCTCTACCATTTAATATCTGTGTAATCTTGGACTTACGGAGGTTATTTAATTTGTCTAAGTCTCAGTAACAGAGTAATATTAGCACCTACTTCATAGCACAATTGTGAGAATTAAGATCCATTTAAAACAAATACCGCCCTTTTCCTGCTGTGACAAGGGGTCTGATTGTCATCTGTGGTGTGTGTATCATGCTTTGTAAACCTACGTTTTGCTCTATAATCCTATCTTGCTCCCCCTCAATAAACTTCACCTCATGCTTGCCTTAAAAAAATTTTTTTTTAAAAAAATAAAACAAATATCACTCATAAATACTACAGAAGCACACAGTCAACACGAACTATTTTTTTTTTTTTTGAGACAGAGTCTCACTCTGTTGCCTGGGCTACAGTGCTGTGGCATCAGCCTACTTCACAGCAGCCTCAAACTCTGGGGCTTAATCAATCCTTCTGCCTCCCAAGTAGCTGGGACTACAGGGATGCACCACCATGCCCAGCTACTTTTTTCTATATATTTTTAGTAGTCTAGCTAATTTCTTTCTATTTTTTTAGTAGATCCGGGTTCTTACTCTTGCTCAAGCTGATCTTGAACTCCTGAGATCAAATGATCTGCCCACCTCGGCCTCCCAGAGTGCTAGGACTATGGGTGTGAGCCACTGTGCAGGGCCAACATGAAATAGTTTTACTCTTTCACTAGACTGTAAGAAAGGGTAGGAACTGTGTGTCTTCACATTTGTACCCCAAGCATCTAGCACAGTGCCTGGCCCATTAGTCATCATTTCTTTGTTAACTGGACTGTGGAACAGAAATAGAGATGCTGAAGCATGAATATTTACACAAGTAGCAAAGGACTCCTTCAGTCATTCAAATTCATTAAATCAGTTTATTTTAATTTAACAGTTATTGATCTGTGTATAAAGTATCTTATTAAATTGTAATTCACTTTGAAGTCTTATTTTGTAAAAGCTGAATAGATCAGAAAGACTATGGCTATATAAAAGATTTAATGGAGTGTGTGTATGTTTAAAGAAGCTAGCACTTAAAAAAATTGATTATTCTGAAAAAGTAGTTGAAGAGTTCTCTTTGTAAAAGGCATGTAGGCAATTTAAATTAATTTTAAAAATTATTTTGGAATACATTGTAAATTACTCTGAATTCATTTGTGTAGAAAACCACATTTATAGTAATTAAAAATGTAGTAATTATGACTAATAATATTGAACTGCGATAATTGATTTACCATTGATACAGCATTCCAACAACCTATTGTGGCCTATTGCTTTGATGTTGTGGTTTCTGTTGCCTCATCATTTTGTTGAAGAGAATACATTATTCACCTTTTGACAAAATAGATGAGTTTCATACTGGTCAGTGTGCAGTAAACACAGATCCTATTCTGTCTGTGCTTGCTTTCACAGTATGTTTAAAAGAGAAATAGCATAAACACACAGGAGCTTTTTGTTCCATCTCAAGCCATGTGGACTGCAGCATATGCCAGAGCCTTGAGGTTGAAAAACAAAAAAACAAACAAAAAAGGAATTGGATTTTGTGCAACACTCCTTGCTTTTGCTAATTTCTAAGTAACAAACATTGATCTGTGAGTCTGGAAGGGAAAAGGGAACTATTTTGGACATAGTACAATACTTTAAAAAGCCACATGAAAAAGTTCTTTATGGCTTTAGCATCTATGCAGATGGACAGCTTCCTTGCTTTATAAATTTTACATACTGAGCATTTTTGCACAAGAACTTTAAAAAATATTATTATATGGTATATGTATTATAAGGTATTAGTACATTAATATTAATAGAAGGAAAAAAACAAAACCACCTCATTGGCTAGTAGATGAATGGTTTCTTCCAACGTTAATTATTAAGATTTTGTTATAAGAGTGTAAGAAATATCTGTAAGCTTTTTGATGAAGAACATACTCATATTTTAGCCTCGTAATGATTAAAAATGCCATTTCATTGTGCTTGGGGGTTTTTGCCAGCAGACTGCTTTCGGGCCGAGAGCATGCTCATGAGGCTGTCGTACCACCATTTTTACAGCCTGTGACCTTGCCGAGTGTATAGGTGTCTCAGCCTCACCAGCAGGCTGTGCTGTATCAGCTAAAACAGCAGAGCTGCCTGGTTCTCTCCATAGTCCTGTGCTGTTTTGTGATCTTCTCTTTGTATTCAGAAGAGGGAGGTAAAAGACTAAGATGTATTGAGCACCAATTATTTTTCAAGGAATCAAGCTTGGTACTATATACAATGTTTGATCTTCATAGCCAGTCTATGAGATTATCGCATGGAGATAATAGGCTTAGAGCATTTCATTTCTCCTTGTGTCAGGAAGCCATTAGTAAGTGGAAACCAGGATTCAGACTCAGTTCTGACTCCAGAGTCCACTATATCATGTAATTTCAGTACTACCTTTCCCTACTCTATATCAGATTGTGCTATTTGGAAAGTTTAAATGTCTGTATTAAATACTTATGTCCAGGTGGCAGTATGCTGGCTAATGTATAATAGATTTGAACGTAACTGATACTGGTTTTCTTTCAGCTTTAACATAAGATAGTTCACGCCATTGCGGGCATATATAAGAAATTACATTCCCCACACAAAGTGGTCAGGAGGTGCAAACTGATTTCTCTGGAATGTTGAGACCCTGAGATAAGACAGAAACCAAATAGCATTTTAAATTATTGATTCTTCATTTTTTTCCTCTATAAAACTAACATAGGAAAGAAGACTAAAGTATAACAAGTAGTAAGTGTCAACTTTTATTTAACTTTATAGTGTGATCTTTGCATGTTGCCTCATTTAATTTGCGTAAGCTCTTTTGTGGTATATTAGTGAAGAGAGGTACTTCCTCTGTCATGTCCCATTTTATATCCTTGCTTGAGGAAATGAAGCAGTCTCTAAAAGCTGTTGTCTCTGATTCTTTTCTGTGCAATCAAAGTATAGAAAAGTGTTAGTACCAATTGCTGCATGCCAAAGAGAATTCTCTCTTAATTGGCCTTCTAGTGTAGGCCATACTTCCAAATATGTCACTTACTAATAATAGAATAATAACTGCCGTATATTGGAGAAGGCTGTGTGCCAAGAATCATGCTTGATAATTTTTAAACTTTGTTAGTAATTCTCACTAAATTTGAGGGACAGCTTTATTTTTCCCATTATACAGATGAGGAAACTAAGGCCACAATCTAGTAAGTAGAACAAGGATTTAAACCCAGGTTGCATGATTGTCTGTCCTCTTGCTGTCTTCATTAGCATGCTATACTCCTTATCACTGCCTAAACCCAAGGAAAGAATATTTCCTTTTTCCTTGAGCCCCCTAGAGGCTCCAAAAGGCACAGCGAGACCAGAAATTATTTGCATTTTATCAATGCAGTTTCATTTTTTTAAACAATTCCAAAGTTTTCTATATGCCTTTAAAGTCTACAAATTTCTATTTTTGATTAAGGATTTGTATACATATCAGAAAAGTAGTGAAGAAATTTAAAATAAGAATTCTTAGTGTAAGAATGTGCCTGGCCACTTTGCCCATTTTTTAATCTGGCTATTCATTTTTCTGCTGTTGAGTTGTAACTGTTCTTTATAAATTTTGGATATTAACCTTTTATTGGTTATGTGATTTGCAATTTTCTTTTCTTAGTCTATAGGTTGCCTTTTCATTTGGTTGATTGTTTTCTTTGCTGTGCAGAAGCTTTTTAGTTTGATGTAGTCTCATTTATTTATTTTTCTTTTTTTGTAGCCTGAGCTTTTGGTGTGTTATACAAAAAATCATTGCCAAGGCCAATGTTGATGAGCTTTTCTCCTATGTTACCTTCTAGGATTTTATGATTTCAGATCTTACATTTAAGTTTTTTATCAATTTTCAGTTGACTTTTGTGTATGCTGTGAGATTTTTATTTTGTGTGTGTGTGGAAATCCAGTTATCCCAGCACCAATTATTGAAGAGACTTTTCCTTTCCCATTGTGTCTTTTTGGTATCCTTATTGATAATTAATTGACCGTGTATGTGTAGATTTATTTCTAGCCTCTCTATTCTGTTCCATTGATCTGTGTTTCTTTTTTTATGCCAATACCATAGTGTTTTGAATACTATAGCTTTGTAATATAATTTTAAATATGTAGGTGAGATACATCTAGCTTTGTTTCTCTTGCTGAGTATTGCTTTGGCTATTTGGGGTGGGTTGTGGTTCCATATGAATTTTAGAATTCTTTTTCTTATTTCTGTGAAGAATGCCATTAGAGTTTTGATAAGGATTGCATTAAATCTATATATTGCTTTGGGTAGTATGGACATTTTAACAATATTAAGTCTTTCCATCCATGAACACAGGGATCTTTCCATTTGTGTCTTCACAATTCAGTTCTTTCATCAGTGTTTTATAGTTTTCAATGTGCTGATCTTTTACTTCTTTGATTAAATTTATCCCTAGATATTTTAATTTTTTATACCACCATAAATGGAATTATTTTCTTGATTTTTTTTTCTGCTAAGTTATTTGTGTATAGAAATGCTAGTGATTTTTGTGTTTTGATTTTGTACCTCGCAACTTTACTGAATTCATTTATTGTAACAGTTGAAAATCTTTGGGGTTTTCTCTCTTATTTTTTACATGTTTGAAGCTTTATTTAACAGCACAATTATTCTCTTCTGGAATCTGTGTACTTTATGATTTTTTTTCTTTTTGGTGTACTAGAATAACAATGGACTAAAAAGTTCATAAATGATGCTGAAACAGCTACCATTTGTAAAAAAAAGCAGTTATCAGCTGTGCTTTTTATACCACATGTATAATAAGAATAGACTCCAGATGAATTAGGAATATAAACGTAAAAAAGAAGAAAAGTGAAACCATACAAACACTGAAGAAAACATGGGCGAATTTGGCTTTAACCTTGAGTGTCACAGGAAGAGGTTTCCTACCTATGACTCAAAATCTAGAGCAAAAGAAAAAAAAACATTGATAAATTTGACTCATAAAGATTTGAAAATATTTTGCATGACAAAATACACCATTAGCAAACTGGGGGAAAAATATTTGTAACATATACCACAGATGCGGGGCTAACGTCTCTAACACATGAAAGACTATTAAAAAATGAGGGGCAAAATACCAAAAACCTGATAGAAAGATGAGAAAAAAGCTTGAACAAACAATTCACAAAAAAATATGTAAAAATGCCCCACAAACATATTTTTTAACCGTTCAAACTCATAATATTATAAAAATTCAGCTTAAAACAATGCTGAGGTACCATTTCTCACCTGTAAGAATGGCAAAATTTAAAAGGTATGACATGTTTTGCTTCCAGTGGGGAAGCAGGTGCTCTCATACATTACCGTTGGGAACGTAAATTGCCATAACCCTTCTGAGGGAAGTTTTGGTTCTTTTTTGTAACTGCTCAGGATTACTGTAACAGGACCAGCAGAGAGAAGGAGGTGATGTCATCCCTCCCCCACAGGAACCCATCCTCACCTCAGCCTGTGTTACCCTCCTCCCACCTCCTGTGACAAACTGTCCAGAATCCATGTGTGAACCATAAGGCTTTACACCAACCTCTCTAATAACAGTGACCATATTGCATTACAGTTTTCATTTTCCCTGTCTGTGTTCACATCTGCTAATGCTGTATCCATATCTGTATCCCCAAGGCCTAGAATAGTGCCTGAAAGATCCTTAATGGGTAAATGTGTTTTCTTTTGAACTGTAAATGAATCTAAGAATCTCCTAATTTAGCTGTCTGGGCCTTTTTCCTATTTTCACAAGCAGAATCCTAGAAAACCTTTCAAAGATTATGTTCTTGCTTCAGGGAACAGAGGGTTAGCAAGACTGCTGAGGACTCTGTTGTGTGGCTCTGGGACAATAAAGACAAACAGCACTGCTGGGTGAGTGCTAGGAGTGGAGAGGAGAGCTGGTTGGACGCTCCTCAGCACGTTGGGGAGGGATGACTTGGACTTTGGGAAGTGTGGCTGAAAATCTCTCTCCGAACTTTGAGCCTTACTTCCTCACTTAATCCTCGTCCAGTCTTGGCCGCCCCCATTGCCCTGCTACCTCTGGGAAATACCTGAGTTCTGCCTCTTTCTGGCATTCCTGTTCTTGTTATAGACCCTTCTTTTTGGGCCCCCAATCCAGCCCCTGCTCACTGGCCCACAGGTCTTGTCCATCCCCCTTCACACCTCACTAGGGACTGGGATTTGGGTGCTGCTTCACTTCTTCCTCACCCTGCTGTCCAGCACCTGATTCCTCCCCCTCCCTCAACCACCTCCTGTCTTTCTGCCTAGGGGAGGGGAGACAGGAAATCTTGATATGGGTTGTTAAGGAAAAAGTTATTCAATGACACTATTAAAGAATTTTAAGGAAGACTTTATTTGAAACCATCACCACAGGTAAGGGGACTGCTGCAACAGGGTCTTGCCGTGGCGGAGAGAGTGGGCCAACTCTTGCTATAGCATGGGCAGTGGGAATTTATAGCCAAGGAACAGGGTGGGGGTAGTGGATAGAAAATTAGTAAGAGGTAACATCAGGAGTAAGGAGGGATTCTGGCTAAACTGACCTAACAGAATTCTTGCTGAAGACAAGGTGAGCAGACCTGGGGGATGGTGGAGGATGAGAAACCCAATCAGATATCCAGAGAGGGGTTCTTGCTAAACTGACTTAGTAGGCTTCTTTGCTAAAACTGGATTTTACAAGGAAGTTCACAAATGGACCTGGGAGAACATTTAGGAACCTGACTAAAGTTTGCAAGCAAAGAGTCTTTGTCAGGGGGTAGAACTAGGCTCATTTAGGCTGACCCATCAACTTACTTTGTATAACATTTTCTATGGAGAAAATTGAAAATAAATGACCTACAGCAAAGTTTATTTTTAAATTGAAATTGTCTATAAAACATCATAGAAGTTTTATGCAGGAAGGAAATTTAATAATATTCTAGTCCCAGTTATCTCATTTTACAGTTTAAGAAACCAAGGTCTAAGTTGGTTAAGTAATTTTCCTACAGTCGTGTTTTCTAATACAGAATCTAATATTGCAGCTGACATAATTTCACACTCACAGTTAAACCTACATTTTTTTCCAGAATAGAAATTTTTGAATATTTCTAATATTATGAATTAATTTTTATATTTCATATTATAATGGTGCCTATTTATAGGAATTACAGCACTTTTCTTTCTAATCCAGATTTAGGTCGATCTCGAGAACTACAATATGTGTACGTGGATAACAACATTCACCTGAAAGGCTTGCCATCTTATCTGTACAATAAAGTCATTGGGTGCAGTGGGTAAGGCGGATTTCACATTTTTAACTCAAAAACTGATGAACTACTTTTGATAATTCTACTCAATTTTGTCGTTGGCCTTAATATGCTAAAACAAATATCCTTGGAAACTAAGAATATTGGACAAGCAATTTAGAATATTGCATGTTGAGTTCACTCAGTAAGTTTTTTGTTTTCCAGTCTAGAGAAAAATGAATCTACATGCACCTTTTTTTTTTGCAATGGAAATAAACAGCTTTATTTTTCCCCAGCTTTATTGAGGTATAATTGACAAAATGGTATATATTTGCAGTATAGAATGTGATGGCTTGATATATGTATATGTTGCCACAGGTACCATCATAAACTCAATGGTGTTAATCACAGAAAGTGGAGGGATCAGCATTAATTTAATAGGCTTTCTTTCTCTAAACTCCATTGCAGTGACAGTTTTACTACAGGAACAGCCCTAGTATCTAGAGTTTACCAATGGAACGTAACATGTGAGATAGACCCTCAAAATAAGTCATGATTCTATCAACCAAAACAGTTATTTCAGTTAATGGGCGTTTAGTTTTAGAGCAGCAATAATTTTTCCTTCTTAGTCAGACTTTTAGAAAGATGACTTCAGCTTCTCCTTCTACAACACTGGGCCAGAACCACCATAAAGTGTTTCCCAGAGTGGGCTGGGATTAAGATGGACCACTCAACCGACTACTAGGACCTGCTTTCGACTGGCTTGCTTTCCCACTTAAGGAGCCAAAGGAACACTTTTGAGGCTACCTAACCAGCATGTTTGACTGTCCCCTTTTAATCCCCAAGGTGCTGCAATAACTTGGCCCATACTATATGTAGTTCTGGAAAGAAAAGGGATGACAATAAGCTTGTGCATAGAGGATAGAGGACAGCCACTCCCCTGTTATCACATCAGGACTCCAGAGGATGGGCACTGAGCTGTGATTGCTCCGGAGAGGGCAGTCCTAGGATTGATGTCTTCCCTGAGAAATAGTTGTACAGTTATTACCTTGGGAAAGTCCTAGATCAGTTCAATGCCTGTATAGGCTGATGAAATCCAAATCGAAAGATGTGTTCCAGAACTTTCTGTGAAGCAGACTAGAATAGGTTAGTTTTTAGCTCAGTGATTTTTCTATAGCTGATTATGTCACAACTGTGATATTACATAGTCATTAATCCCAATGAGTTATTAAAGGATTTTAATATAGCCTAATTCTTCCAAGTGGTGAGTAAAATGCCCTCATTGACCATGATGCATGGAGTGATACAAGCAAGCTCCAAAGCTGAAGTCACTTTCCCATGCCAGAACCTTCAGGGACTGCACCAAAATGTGATCCAAGTCTCTTATCACAATTAAGGAATAACTTTTATTTAAGATAAAGAGCCTTCTACTTTTATGTTTAGATGTTGATATTATTGACCACCAGAAAGTGCTATTTGTGCTTTCTGCTATTTAAGTAGAAAGATATTTTTTAATCTTTGACTTGGTCTCTGGTAGCAGTGGTAGTAAATTTTATGAGAGTTCCAAATCTTTAAAAAAAAAAAAAACAAATAGTGGGGAAAAACATACAAATTATTAGCTAATATTCTTTACTTTTATTATTATTAAGGTCTTCTTTCATTAGTAATAAATAAATAAAATTATTAATAGGATAGTATCAAACAACCAGTTTTATAATGTTAGTATTGGGGGCATAAACAGTTCCACTTAGAAACAGACTATGCCCCAAAAGGCATTTTTAGTTTGTTGGTTTAACTCAAAACTCAGAATGCATTTTTATAGAAACAGTTCTGGTCATTACATTTCTGAGCCAGCTCATTAAAAGGTTATTTAACTTATTTTGCACCTGAAAAGTTATACAATATTTCTATGGCAAATGTGTTCAGAATTTTAATAGATGATAACTGCTGAAGTCATGACAACAGAATTAAGGAGCACTTTTTTCTGTTCCTTTTTTTCTGTTGATTATGTGTAAAGGGACCTCCTGACCCAGTTCCAAGTCAAGTGATGGTGCTTACTGCCCTAGCCTAGGGAATGGGAGCAGGAGAGGGGTAGAACAACATTCTGAGGAATGTCAAACCGAAAGGACATAACAAGTGTATTTGAGGGCTACAAATTACCCTTTTTCATTCTGAACAAGGATCTTGGTTCAGTTGTTCATTCCATGAGCATTTATTGAGTGACTACTCTGTTGTTTCACTGTGCTAAATAATGGCTATATACAGTGGTGAGCAAAGCAGTGAAGTTCCTGTCCTCATGGACCTTCTAATTTAGCCAGGGAGTGAAATGAATACTAAATAGTTGAACAAACTTGGTGTTAATTCTCTTTAAGGAAACTGAGACTTAAAGGCTCAGTTGGTTCATCACTGCTGTCACATGTTGCATCTAGCTCAGATGTAGACCCAGATTATAACAACACAGTAGCTTCAGCTGTCCTGTATTATCTTTGAAACAATTTAATACTATTTTCAGATTAAGAGTCTAAGAGGCCGGGCGCGGTGGCTCACGCCTGTAATCCTAGCACTCTGGGAGGCCGAGGCGGGCGGATTGCTCAAGGTCAGGAGTTCGAAACCAGCCTGAGCAAGGGCGAGACCCCGTCTCTACTATAAATAGAAAGAAATTAATTGGCCAACTAATATATATAGAAAAAATTAGCCGGGCATGGTGGCGCATGCCTGTAGTCCCAGCTACTCAGGAGGCTGAGGCAGGAGGATCGCTTAAGCCCAGGAGATTGAGGTTGCTGTGAGCGAGGCTGACGCCACAGCACTCACTCTAGCCTG